>JAZGTK010014343.1:0-13785 GCA_036877625.1 Ambastaia sidthimunki
CGATGACGCCTATTAAGGCTCACGATGGCTTTGCCCTGAGGAATTTTTCCTGTCTAAGAAGTATTTTTGACCAAAGAATGCTTTGTTGTTCGCTCCAAACTGCTTGTTAAGCAAACATTCTTATCTCAGATCTTGATAAGCGAGGCCACTAACTTCATTCTCCTGACGTCACGCTATGTGTGGTCAAATATCCAGAAAGGTCAAGAAATGATATGCTTGCACTTGCTTTAAAACAATGTAGAAATATATAAACCCCATCACCTTTGTGTATAAATAACCTGTTAGTGATACATTACAGATCTAATCTTGAACCAACAAGCAATGTAAGATTTACTGTAAATGTTGTGTATGTATTTGTCTATGTTTTGTCTTATGGTTATACCATTATGCACAGTAAAGCCTAATGGCCATTTTAAATATTAAAGCACCCTGAAACCATTATGCACTTGTGTGTGTTTTTGTGTGTGTGTTTGTGTGTGTGTGCACATCTGTTTGGTCCATTTAGAACATTTAACGTTTTTATTATTTTCCATTATGTGCATTCAAGGTGCATTTTTAAAAGTTTCTGCAGGAGTCGAACCCATTATCTTAACAGTGCTGAGTGTTAGGTATGCGTGTGAATGTCTGCTCTTATGTATCTGTGTGTATAAGAATGTGTTTTTGAAGATCCAGTTGTAGGATTCAGAAGAACCAGCTTGTGGATCCCTGCACTGCTAGAACATCTGCTCAAGGACCAGGCATCACTGTGTGTACCGCCAACGGGAGAGGCTCCAAATAAAAATCTCAGAAGTGGAAACTGGAACAAATAAAAATAGGATTCATGTCCTCTCCACTTCAGAGGTTTTGGAAGCATGAAAGGAAACTTGTTTTTGAGTCTCTTGTGGTTTAGCAGAGGCTATATGTTACTTTTAGATCAAAATATGGTGCAAAGCAATGTGGTCTGGCCTAATAGATCGACTGGTTACTCCAAAACATATGCATCACACGCTCCGCATTTACAAGCAGTTTATAAGCCACTCATTGACTCCCACCCGACCCCCACTCAATTTAATTGAACATTAGCAAACATGACTCAACTGAGTTAAAATTGCATGATGTTAAAAGTTGACGTTTTGCTATTTATTAAAACTCAATCCTCAATACAGGATTGAAGACGTGCTCATGTGCAGCGATGTCGCTCTTGTTAATGATAAAACCCATTGGGTGAAAGGATCTTGTCAATAGCATAGACTGAGTCCTTGTTTATTATCAACTATGGCTGTTTTCCATCGGTTGAGCTTTGTGATTGTAAAACCAAGAGATACCTTGATCTTTGTGTTCAGGCTGAATTTCAGTGAGTCACCATCATGCTTCAGGAGTATTATATAGTCTCTATATATAAATGGCTGTAACACAAAGATGGTGAGTGCATGAACCTCACTGTAGGGTCCACATCTTCATGGAATGATCTTCCAAACTTCTGCTCAGCTAAGCTCCTCATAAATTTCAAGAAAAGCCTGAAGACACTGCTGATAACTGATCACTTGAATAGCTGAAAAATCATTAAGGCAAGTTGTATACTATACTATACTGTACTGTACTATACTATACTATACTACACTACACTACACTACACTACACTACACTACACTATACTATACTATACTATAAAAATACAATCATAACAATGTCTTTGGCATTTCATTGGGAATTTGTTTTACAGCGTGTTTAATGTTGTTGCTTCCTCTTATAACTAATTGTTTGCGTTGTTTGTGTCATTCCACTGTTCCTCATTTGCAAGTCGCTTTGAATAAAAGCGTCCACCAAATAAATGAATGTAAATGTCAGCAAAAGGGTATCAAAGAGAACAACAGAATTAGCAACGTGGTTTCTTTTGAGACTTCTATGGGGGAAACCCACAACGTCGTTCCAAAACATTTGACATCATCTTTCAAGCACGCCACGGTCAACAAATGCCAAGAACGGTTACCATGACATGACAATAACTGCAGAAATAAAAACCACAGGCACTACTTGGGGACTTTTCTGCAAACATGAGATGACAGGTGTGAAAAACATTGTGGAAAAAATCGTACCACTTACTAATAAATGGTTTGGAGATGACGTGTATTTTAGAAAAGACTTGGTTATGTAACAATTAAGATGTTTAAAATGCACTGTTGTAATTCCTGCAGCACTCCACCCCAGAAACAGGATATGACCCCTATATGATTAGAGGAAGTTGAGGTAGCCTATATGCATGCAAGATGAACAATGCAGACCACTTGAATGTTTGGGACATTTTAGTTTATTTAAAGGCTTAAAAATACAAGGAGAAAAAAAAAGACATTTTCCTAATTTTTATCCTTTCCTTTTTAAAAAGAAAAGGCTAACAGAAATATTTATTTGCCTCTGGTGCAGGTAGTCCCTTGGTAGATAACAAAGGTTCACAGACATAAATGCTTCAGGCTTGTACTGCAGTTAAAGAGGAAGATTCGAGACTGGCTGCTAAACTTAGTACTTCAGTGGACATGGATTTGATGAAAATGCAGAGAGAAAAATGCTGGTCATGCAAGTTCACTCCATTAGCTTTAGAAAGAACTGAATGCACAAACACAAATGCACGTTTGGCTTGGAGCAGGTCATTTTGTAGTCTGTTTGGTTATCTGTTTTATTGTAATTCAAATTTCCAACGTGATATTTTGACTAACTGAGAAAGGATTTTGGGGGAACGTGGCTGAGCAACGATCCATGCTGCAGGAAGCAGTAATCCGGTTCAGATCAGCAAGTGCAATGAGTTTCGCACACTGCGAATCAAACACAAGACAGAATCGAGAACGGCGACGTCATGGAAAGAATGACGTCAGGTTTAATTAGCCGCCGGGGAAGACTCGTCCATGACTGTGGGCGGAGCCAACAAACCGGTTCATGCTGAAGCTTATTTCCTATGAAGTTAAAATAAACAATCAAGCACGAATTAAGTTATTTTCCCACTTAACCGATCTCGGGAACATATCTGTCAATTCTGTTAATGCACATGGACAGGGGCAAAACGGGGGTGGGGGGGTCCTCTAGCGTGACTGATATATCGGCTGAGCCAATGAGGATCTTCTAGTATGTCACTGGCCGTCCTTCTGACGTGCATCACATGTCTCAGGCGACGCGAGGCTGTGGGAGGGATTTCTCTGCAGATTGGAGGAGCTGGATAGACGGTAGAGTGAGTCTGAGGGAGACCGAGAGAGTGAGGGGGATCTCTGAGGCATCGTTCGGAGAGCATTGTAAGTGTATTCTTCCCATTTCTCTCCAGCATGCTCGTTTAGGTTACCGCTGCATTTTGTTGCGATCCGCAGGTAAAATGCATATCTTTTTGCTTTTTCTCTGACGATTGTCTACCTTCTCTCACCTTACCATACTGTCCGCTAGCCCGCATTATTATCAGCTAGCCAAATTGGCTAGGCAACTCTGCTAGTCGAGCAAAGAAAGGAGACAAGAAGGCGTTACGCACAGCTGCCTATTGTCACCGCGGAGAAGTGGGTGTGTGGAAAATCAATGGTGTTTATCGCATATCAAACAACGATGAGATGCGGGGATGAGGCGAGCTCGTGCAGCGCACGCCGGAAAGTTGCGTTTGACGTCCAGCGCGTTTAAAACGCGTTCGACCGCACGCGCGGCGTTTTTACGGCTGCACAGCGGAACGGCGTTTATTTGATTATATCGCCGCTTTCTGAGCTCCGGCAGAGGAAGGACCTGTCAGTGCTGCTGTGTGGCTTTCTGACATGTTATCTAATGCAGGGTGACCCGTCAGTAGATGTTGTTGATTTAACCACCACCGGTCGTTTAAAATCTGTCAAATAAACGACGCGCGCCGTGACAGTCACAGAACCGCTGTCAGCTCTCTGAGGCGAGAGTGCTAACGCACAAAAGTACGCTGTTTATTATTTTTAGCTCTTTATTTTTCCTCGCCGAAGCGTTAAAATCCACACTTTTTTAAAAACAAGCGATTTGACACAGTAGACCTGTACTTTTTATTTTTTTGCTGGTAAACGTGCTAACTTATCCACCTCAGCGACCGTCTCTGTCCAGCAACGGACTTCTCTGTGCCGTCGGTCGGTCAGGTTGTTTGTGACATTAGCCAGCGGGATATTTTTGACCGCTTTACCTGAAAACGACCTCGAGAACTACCGCTGGAAGTTAGAAACCGGTCCCGTGTGAAGAAACATAGCGGTTTTGTGGCGGTGAGGCGTTGTCGTTAAGATTAAAGCAATACACCCTTTCTGACAGGATGACTTGAGTTGAGACAGCTAGCGGGTGCGCTAGCAGGCTAAAGCCAACTGCGAGGACTTCAGCTGTCAACTAACTGTTTCAACCATTACCTGCTTTGTCACTTATCGCTTCGGGTACGTATTGTACTATCGCCTGCGTTGAGCCGGTTGATATGCTTGTTGATCAACGTTATTCGTTTATAACAGTTGTAGTATTCAGTCCTAATCCCGTCTGTCATGTGTGACTTGGCGGGGAGACTCGAACAAATTTGCCGGAATCGTATTTGAAGAAGCAGATGTGCAAAACACAACGCGCCCTAGTTAATCGGCTGACAGATTGTGTCTACTGACTGTCTAATGTGTTGAGAGTGGATATGACACTTAGGATTTTTTAGATAGACCCCCGTTTTAGCCCTTTAAGGACCCTTTAACTGTGTGCGTTCAGCGTCTGTTGCTCCTTGACATACATTAATCGCTGACCTGGTGCTTGTTTTTCTTTACTATTATAGCCCCTGATAATACCTCGCTGTATGACAGCAGTGTTGCGTTTGACCTTGAATGTAGAGTGTATATTCAACTTTCTCTGTCACAAAACAAAACTCGAATCTTTTAAACGTGTAGGCCTATTTGTTTTTTAAACTATCATGTTGGTAATCGTTGTGCACTTTTTGCTAGAGGTTGGTCTGCACAAATGCTTTAGGTGTAGGCTGACCTTTGACCTGTCTGTTGAGTGCAGATAACTGCTCAGAAGGTTAATTGTTATTGAAATATGTTTGTGAGTCAAGTAACTATATAAAATAGTTACGCATCATCATGATAAATCATAAAACCAGCCCTTATGCATGATAACACACAGAGCTTTCCTAGACACTCAGAGCAAAGTACTTGGATTTTGTTCAAAGTGCAGGCCAGTTTTCTTTTCTTTAAATGCTTTGTTGAGGGGAACATGCAGTAAAATTGCTCTCAATACAGCTGCTAAGGATGAAGCTGGCTCTGTTATAAGAGGTATGTGTTTTTCTCTGTAGATGTTGACTTATTGCAGGATGGCATTATGATTTACCTCAGTAACGGCTGGTAATGGTTTCATTTTTTAACGATTTACCATCAACACATTAAATAAACTAACCTTTGACTGTGTCAAATGAGCTTCAGAGGCCTTTGGACTACCACTGTTATTTGTGCCAGAATAGCTTGGTTGTATTTTTTATCAATTTAAAGTCCTCTTAGTTTTCCAGTTACAACCCAGATATTGATATGCAATTCTATATTCCTATTTCTAGAACTATTAAATAACAGCTTATCAGAAGTAAATATGCACCCAGTTAAGATTAAACTTATTCATATTTTTGCAATAATTATTTACCTATAGTACAGTTTTACTTAATCCCTTAAAGGAATATGATGCATTTATCTACTGTAATATAGAGGACTTCACATGTGAGAAGTTGTAATATTTTAATGTGTGCCATTCGGCCTGATATGGAAAGATAGTAACCTAGCCCCTCTTTCTAGTATTGTTTATGTAAGAGGCCACTGACTCGGTGTCACATTAATCTGGGGTGACATTCAACCCACATAAGCTGTTAAAAACAGCTAAAAATAATGTCTTGTGTTATTAAGTGCATTTGAATAATGAAGCTGGGTAATTTACTGCCTTGCTCGAAAGTAACTGCATTTCTTTGACCTCAGATGACTGGGGTAAGTATGTAACCACCTATATGACAGACTGCAGATGTGTGGCTGAACAATAATCTTCAAAAGATTCATTTGAAATGAAATGTCTTATTTTGTTGCATTCCATTTATCGTAATCACAGTTAAAGGAATGTATAAGCAGTACCAGTACAGTGTTTAACAGGTACTTACAGGTCTGTATAAAATGATGGACATAAAAAACCTTTACAGGTGTCCATCATTGTATTTCCATCCACGTCTCTTTACAAATTGACATTTAACAATTTAGCAAATTATGAACCTTCATCTTGCCCATTATCTCATCACTTAGAAAATCTGAACTCCATAGTGTCAAAAAGGACCGGATGGTTTGCTCTACACCCTTCCACTCAAAAAAATCAAGTCTAAGGTTGTCTTCTTTAAAAGCCCTTCTGTAAGATATGTGGATAGTCCCGGTGAGAACATATTACGCACTGAACCAAACATAGGAGACTTCACGAACACAGATGATTTTGTTCCACTATGCACAACTACCAATCAAAAAACAATTTAAGGTTTCTTGTTTTTCAGTGTGGAGCACGTTGTTTGATCGTTGTGTTTTTTTTTTTCATTTCTTTTGGCGGTGCCATTCTGAACGAGGTCGACAGTTTAAAGACTAGATTCTTCTTGATGGAAGCCCTTTGTGTGGTTGAGTGGGTGGCCGGCTGCTGTGAGTTAGCAGGATCCGTGTCTGAGGGTGTAGTAGAAGTGCCGAGCCAGTGGTGTGAAGTGGCCCTAAGTGCACTGAGCCATGTAGCACGGGTAAGGCGGGGCGACTGCATTGTACCCTCCACATAGAAATGGCCTGACCCATTTCAGCAGTCAATGAGGGGGATGGGGGTGGGCAGTCTGAGGCAGCTAAGAATACCCCTTTACCGACAGCTTCACTGCGGAGGGATCCCTGGAATTGCTGTCCTTGACTTGCGTGAAGTTGGCTGGTACAGTAAAGAAGCTCCAATTTCCAACCAAGAGCAAAAGGGTTTTCCATAGGTTTTCTTGGAAACACATTTATACTGCTTTCAAATTGTTTTGATCTGGAGCAGTTTTATGCAGCATTTGAAACATTTATTATACAAGACTCTAGCTTCGTTGTGCACAGGTGATGAGTACATGGATAAACGTATAGTTTGTCCAGCCTGTCAGATATCTGAGAGAATATACTTATTTTGTTAGGCTAGTATATGTATGGCAAGGGTTAACATTACTGTTGCTCATGGTAGCTGCTGGTTTGAAGATCCAATCACAATGATTTTCCACTGTTGTGACATGTGACCTGCTCTGAAACCCGAAACGGCACAGCAAAGGGTTGACACTTCCCTCATCTTGGTCAAGCAGTCACTTATAGATAGTTATCCAAGTTATCTTGGTTGAATCCCTAACATTTTAAGTACTGTTTTGTACAGTGTCAGTGGCAGGGGGCATTCATTTTTGAACAATGTACTGTACTGTTTAAAATCCTCTTTGTTTGGCCTTTAAGAGTGAATCTTGATAATGAAGTGTTTACCAAGACTACTTGACATGCCATTCGTTTTGGAAAGATCTGTAGTTAACCACAATGTTTTCCCCACAACGTGTTGAAGGGCTCATGGTAAAAGTGACTACTTTAAATGGGAAGAACATAGCTAAATGTTACACTGTAGAAAACGGTTGGGTGTTTCCCTTTTTACTTCCAGTTTTAATAACAGATAAAACAGAGCTTGTTGACTTGAACAAACTCACTTCGCTGTATTTGCTAATAGGGCCAGGTGATACTTTTTTTAATATATTCACTATGATTTTGCTGGCAGTTTAAAACTAAATATTTTATTTGATCATTACGTTGTTAGGTTGGCGTTATATTTATTTGTTCTTTAATTAGTTTAAACCTAGTCAGCATTTTTTACATGTGCTAAGTTAACAAAAATGTACAAAACATGTCTTGATTATTTTTAGTAAATGTTTACTGTGTTTAGTTTAAGCCATTTAAAAGCAAATACATAAATGGCAAAATAAATATCAAGTCTGAAAAATATATAAATAGTAATGCTAACAAGAGCTGTATTTATGTTTGGCTGTGCCAAAATAAATACAGCTCTTGTATATAGCTCTTTTAACTTCATGCATGGCTGTATGATAACCGAGAGAGAGTAGTTTTAGCTAAAGAATTTCTACTTTTTTCCTATAATGTTCATGACAGTATCTGTGGGAGAAGTTGATTGGCCAGCTGGTAGTCTGTTAGAGAACAGTACACTGTTCCATGCTCTATATGTCCTACTGCAAGTGAATCAGTCCTGGTGGCCTTTATTATAATCCTAAAAATGTATTTATTGAAATCTTGATACACACAGATGATGAAAGTCCAAGCAGTCAGAATGTTGCTGGTAACTTAGTGACGCAGGACCACATAGATGTTAGTTAAGAGCTGTATGGCCCTACTGTATTTTTATAGCTGTTTCTGTGTTTGTCAAACAATTCACAGTTAAACAATCATTATGCGTCTTCATTATTTTCACACACTGTAATTGTATAGTGAACTGCCTGTATAGTTTAAACTCTGATAAATGCTGTTTAACATTGTTCTGTAGTTTTTAAGTTGGATTATTAAACAGTGGTTGTGAAAATTTGTCTGTTAAGTCTTGTAATCTTTGCAGTTGTATTATACGGCATGAGTTTCCAAAGCATCACGTTTTCATGTGGCTCCAAAGATCTATGTATATTGTTGAAGGAAAGGCTTTTGGCCTTCACATAGTTATAGATGGCAGGTCGTTTCCCACGCTACTTCTCAAAAAAGCCCACATAGTTCTGCCTGTAGATGTGGGTAGCATGTCACCTTGAACCCCAGCCAGTTCTTTTCTGCTGTTTCCAGGCCTGGTAAAGAGTCTAAACTGAAGTTGCTTTTTGAATTCAAAATCAACACACAATTCTTCTACATCAGTTGTTTAGTTAAGTGTTGTATTTGTGAATATACATTCGATGATGATAATAAGAATAATCATTCATTCTTCATTTTCTCTTGGCAGATCTCCTTGGGCTGATTTTTGAAGATCCATTCGCCATGAGAGCAGCGCCACAGGCTGAGGGGAATGGCTTGTGAATTATCCCAGTCCTGCCACCTGCAGTCGGGCATCCTCCTCCTCCTCTGAAGGACGTCAGTTGTTTATGGGAACTACTGGCATTGGTCTCCTGAGGATATAGCTCTCCTTTTGGGACGCCATTTTTCCACCCTTGCTGACACGGTGTAGCCAGGAGACATGGCTCACAACTCCTACAGCGGGGTGAAGAACTCTGTGGCCGAGCCCAATCACGATGGAGAGTTTGGCTGCTCGCTTAAAGAGCTGCGCTCTCTCATGGAACTCCGGGGGGCTGAAGGATTACACAAAATCGAAGATTGTTACGGGGATGTTAGTGGACTTTGCAACAGACTGAAAACGTCACCCATAGATGGTACAAAATCATTATCTCGCACTTGCTTTGGTTTGCAGAAATCCGAGTATTAAACTTGCTATTTTTAATTGTTTTTGCCTTAGTTCCAAAAGGTTTCAATTTGGAAACACCCACTGAAGACTGTGTTAATTAGCATTTTTGTGTCACATTCAGATCAGCTATGTAGCTGTTAGCAGTAAGCAGCAGTCCGGTTTCAGTTGAATGGCTTCTTGCGGCATTTCGGTTCATCTGAAGGTCTGCTGGAAGGATCACTGCTGTTGTACAATTGTTGCTGGAGCTAAATGAGCCAGCACTTAGCCAGTAGATATTATGCTGGTATTTTACAATGTCTGCAATACTCTTCTGTTTCTTCTAGCTAGCTAAAGAAGTGAGATTTCAGAGAGAATTTTCTAAATATGGCCTGCGTGCATCGTCACTGGGTTTGACATGAAGTTCCTTTATTTGAAATATATCAAACTCATACGCGTTTACCATGCCATTACAGTTTGCAGATCTTTTATAAGATCTTATTTTAGACCGTCGTTCCTCTGTTCTCTTGCTCTCCCTTCTCGCTTTCAAGCCGTCTCTTTATTTGTCTCTGTTTACATTCTCTCTTTCTGTCATTGCAATGGGCGTGTGAGCGGGAATATTGTCTGTAGCCTAAGATGGGAAAAGTGCAGAGTCAGTGTGCAGCCCACAGCTGTAGCTCCATTGGTTTATTACCTCTCTGTAGACATTAGGTTTAATCGCTGGCCTGACCTTGATTGAACTCTTGGGGGAAGGGATTTTCAGTTTGATCCCAGATTAAAACAGCACCATGTCCAGCAGTTTTCCGCGAGACACAACTGGATCGTGTGTGTGAACACACAAGGATCACAGACCAGTGTTGCAGTATATTGATTTGTTGCTTTTAGTGGTCTAATGATATACCGATGCCACGGTTCAGTTCATATCATGGTTTTGGAGGCATGGTTCGGTTCTGTTTGTTGTGGGGACACTGGCTTTTGGCCTATGTGTCCATGAGAGATGAACAGTATGCTAGCTTGATCAGTAATAAAGTATGTTGTAGTTGTGAAAATGAACAGCATCTTAACCAATAAAAAATGTGTCATAATGGGGCTACGTTTTTGTAGTTGTCACTGAATATTGATTGGAGTGAAATATTTTTAAATGGTAACGATCAAGTAACCTGATTGTGTTTCAGTAAATGATTATTTCTTTTGTAATTGTTTTTGTTGTAGCTTCAGACTGCCAGTCTCTAGTTCCTGGTGTTGGTGCACTTCCTGATGTTGGCGCATATCTGAATGATCTTTATTTCCCTTTTTCCCCTAGACTGCTGGAACGGACTGAACTACATTCTGGAAAAAAAAGTTTGTAGTGCTTGCCTGTGCAAAAGTTGCTGCCACCATGATGCTAGGGTGTTCTGAGTAGTTGCTTGAATGTTAAAATGTGTTACCTCTTGTCTCTATGATATTCTGGTCTCCAAATATGGCTTAGTTCCCTCCCCCAATGCAGGTCAAAACTCTGCAGCATTAAAAGTCTGTAGCACTAACCGGTTAGCGATTTGAATATAGTACTAGTTTGCTGGATCCTAAACAACTCTTCCTGTACATGACACTTAGCATTACAAATAACTTGTGACAGACTAATGAAATCAATCTTTTAGTCGTCACGATGAGAATTCAGTCGTATGATGTGCACATATCTGTGTGTAGTGTCACCTGCCTAGTCCTGCAGGGTCTGACTTTTATTAGCAGGCGATGAAACACTGAGTGATTGAAACAGAGGCTTACTGTGCTGTTTGTAGTCCAGAGCTATACCTTTGTTATGCTGTCAATGAAAACTATAGCGTCAGTGGAAATGTATATTTTGACATTGTGTCTTGACATTTATGGCTCGAATAACAGAGTCCCACTGATAATTCAATACGTCTTTGTGCGCCGTGTGCTAATAATGTAAGTTTGTTTCCTGAATAGACTATTGAAAATTTGGCTCGTGCTGTGCCATGGTTTGGTATACTGTGTAGAAATGGGCTTTAGTAATAGAAGAATAGTCTGAGGCTAGTCTGATTGTTGCGCAGACTGATGGATGGTCCTGTCATTTAGCCATTGTCGCTACACATTGCGCAGCCAACTGAGAACGAAACCCTATGGCGATCCACCCTGTTCGCTCCAGCGCCCAATAGCGCGCTGGCAGGTAGCCCTGCTGTTATGACACGTTTCACAGCTTAATCAGATCACTCAGCTTTGCCATAGAAAATTAAGCGGTCAGTCAAGATAACAAGAGCTTGGACAACTGAAAGGAGATTTCTAATTAGTAAGTGGTCCATTTCTCAATTCCTAAAGCAAAGCCATTTCTAATCTTTCCACTCTTTTGAATTGAACAAGCTGCTTTTCAAAGCTGGCTTCACTTGAAACTGTGACACTTGTCATTCAGGTAATGTTTTTATGCTAGCATGACCACTGACTGCTCAGAAGTTGCTCAACGTTATTGTGCTGTGCAGTGTGTGAGCTGTGTGATACAATAGACTTTAGACATTTAGACAATCCAGGTAACTAAAACTCAATGGTGTTATAAAGACATATGAAGCCCACCCATTACTATCACCCATTACCCATTTGGTATGTTGTCTGTATATTCAGGACATGGATGGGCTAATGAGCTGCATAGTTATTTAGCATGTTAAACATGCATTTCATTTTCTATTTGACTCTCTGAAATCGAGATTAGAGAAAACAACATGTTCTTTTCCATAGAGGCTCTTTCTGGCATTTAAGGTCTCAGGTGGAGGTAGAAATTGACGTCAGATAATTTGATCTCCATCGGGGCAAAATCCTTGGAGTCTTTGCCCCAAGCAGAGCTGACACTAGTAACCCAGCACTAGCAACTAGCACTAGCAATCACAATGGTTCAATCTGCTTTCAGTGATTTAGCATGCAAATATGAGTAATTAGCTGTCTAAGTCTTCTTGTTTTGATGGGTTTTTGAAGGCCTTAATAATTTCTAGAGTTTTTTTCTCCTCTTCTGTTGATTTAATCATGACACGTACATGACTAGCTGTCTGCATGTGCTGGAGTGAGAGTAGAAGTGCGATATGCATTGAAGCATAAATGCATAAATTTTTGACAGGGGAGTAAGACCTGACTCATCTGCTTCTTAGCCCACTCGGCAAGATTAGAGGGAGAATATAACACTACACAACACTGGTTTTACTGCACCAGCATAGCAGCTGTGTTTCAGACACATTTCAGCTACTGTGCTTCCTTTCATTGCAGAGTTCCAGTGGTTTACTTCACATTTTAGTAAGAGGAATTTATTGTTATTCCAGTTTTGGGATCTCATTCCGGTTAGGGTTAGAACATTTTGAGCAGATTCTGTGGAAAGCGCATCATTCAGATATCGCACATATTGGGACATTAATCTTAATTTGCCATGTTAGCCAAATAGCCAACCAAAAACTTTATTTGCTATAATTCTAAATTGTCAGGTAGCAGTTGGGTTTATGTTACAACATCTATAAAAGTTTACTAGAGAAATTAAAGGAACAGTCAAAACAGTACAGTTATGTAAATGCTAGTTCAACCAATGAAATTTAAATTTGTGAATCTGGCCATATCATCTTTTGTTTATTATTTTATGTCGAAAGAAACACATGCTGGATGCTGAATATACAATAATGAATTAGTTTCTTTGGATAAAAGCATCCGTTTAATAAATTAACGTTGCTGATTGACAGATGTAAAGCTTAACCACCCAACGTCTAATCCACCACCAGAAATATGCTTTTGAGACATAGTGTTAATATGCATAGAAACCTTCATCTGAATGAGAGAGTTGTGAGTGTCACTGAGCAGCGCTGTGGCTTTGCTGAGTAATGTGGAGGATGTTGCCATGACAATAGGCTCTGCTGACCAGGCTGCTCTCTGGTGTGGCAGGCAGACCGTCCTGCCCTCTCACACGTACACACTCCCTCTGAAGCCCAGGCCGTAGATTCATACAGGTGCATCCACTCATGCTTTTCATCCACGTAACTCACATGAGGCCTCATTCACTGTGTACTCATCCTTTTGTGTCTCTTAGCATGTGGTGAGTGTGAATGAAGTGAATACACAAACACACCATTAACTCTTTGAATATCTGTTTTGAATATAGAGGGTTATTCAAATGGACAAACCAGGGAACTGCTGTTCATTTGAATGATTTCAGAGTGTCAGTGCAGTGGAGCTCACGTTTCCACAGAAAGTTTGTTTCTGTCCTGTCACTATTAGCATTGTTTTTACACACAGGAAATTTTCAGGATCTAGTGTCGAAATCCCATTAAAGGCTTTTTTTGTGTAAATATTTGTACTGCTTAATGGCTGAACTGCCAGTATTGATGGATTAGCTGTAATAATAGCTTATGATCAAATGAATACAAAACCATTTAAGCC
>JAZGTK010014344.1:0-10622 GCA_036877625.1 Ambastaia sidthimunki
AAAAAAAACTGTTTTTTAGAAGCCTGAACACTAAGAATGTGGACTAACAACACACAGAGAAAATTGCTTTATGTATTTTTAATGAATGTTGGGAGGTCTGACTAAATTAATCTTCCAAGCTTGACTTTGTATTTGTGTATTCTTTCAAAATCAATCACCCGTTTAGAAGGAAGTGACTGTTTGATTGACATGTAAAACAACTAACTCAGTTTGTTTGACATATTGTAGAGAAAGTGTGTGTGTCATTGTAGGCAGAAGAACCAAACGCTTAACACTGTGATGCTAAAACACTAAAACAACAGAAACTAATCCTATTCCAAATACAAAATAAACTCAAAATAAAAACTGTACATTAACAATTAAATTAACTAAATTTAGTTTTGGCAGCTGATACCCGTGATGTTGTGTTTATGCCTCTTAACTAGTTCTACCATACTAACCAGCCAAACGCTGAACACTGAGGGTTTTCATAGCAGTTGCTAGTTTAAATCTGGCACATGTCATTTTCTGTTCCTGTCTCTATTATATCTTGTTCTCTTCATGTCTGTGCTGTAAGTAAAAGTGACAGGAGAGCAGGAACGTGTTAAAACATCAGTCTGGATTAACACAGTTCAGTCTTACAGAGCGATTCAGAACAGAAACATAATGATCAATAAACACAGACAGAAGTGAAATATATTCATTATGAACTTTTTTTAAGAAGAAACATTCTGCACTTCAGATATTGTAAATGCAGTTTTTTATGTCTGCTATTTCAGTTATTGGCAGCAATATAATAATAATAATGATCAGTCGTGTATCATATAAAACATCTCAGTCTGAGATCTGATTGGTTCACTCAGCGTGTGCTGACCGTCTGCTTGGTCCTGTGTTGCTGTGAAGTCTTTAAACAGTCCTGAATGAATTTAGGTTGTTTAATATTTGCAGCCGCCTCTTCTCCACCTATTGGCTGAAATCTGAGGATATGAGCCAATACGCTGGATTACCGATGACCTTTTGTAGTTCTGACATTCACCAATTTCACTTAATTAACGGCAGCAGGCGACCTCTGACCTTTTGTCATGCAAGCTGTCATTGGAAACCTTTCTGTTGACTTGAATAGAAATGCTGTTTGTTAAGATAATCAGTGGATTGGTCTATGCAGCCCGGCCGGCACAATGGGCCTCATTCACGGTGCTTAAAAATATCAGCTCCCCTAATAACCATTATTCTCGCCCGTGAGGCGCGTTTACCTGTGGATTCACGTCTCTCTGATGTCCAGGGAAAACGTGGTCATGTCATCAGCGTGTGAAGGCAATGATCAGAGATCCTGGAATTCCCGTCCTCATTTATTCATCCGTTCTCACCTCCATCCCAAAAGCCGAGCAATGGAAAGAGATTCAGCACACTGTGAGATTTATAACTGCCCACAGGGAAGAAAACTCACAAATGAGATCTCTTTAATATCTCAATTATTTCTCCTAGACAGCAATGAGATTAAATGGAGAGCTTTTTTTTTTACTTTTGCTTTATTTTTGCACCTGCCTCAAATATTTCTCCAGAGAAAAACCTCCGAAATCTCACAAATGTCTCCATTAGAGTTTTAAAAAAGATCTCAACAGTGTCTGTTTTTTAATAATTCTCATTTGCTTTAATTTTAGGAGAAATATCTGAGATAACATTGATACTTGAAACACAACTGAAGATAAATCTCTGGGTTATTAAAGAGCAAGCTCTGAGAAATACAGTACATTTTCCTCTGGGTGATATTATGTAAAAGACTGTTGTCTAATGCACATGACAGACGCGTGATCAGGATCCAAAATTAAAACGTGGTATGTGCCAGATATCAAATGAAGTTACATTATAAATACTGCATTGATTTTAATTGTCTTTGTATTTTTTCTAGAGCTTGTACCATCAAATTAGTTTCAGTTTATTGCAGGTATGATAATGTTAAGACAGAGATGTTTTAATAGCGTCTTACATTTTAAAAATAGAATCATATTAAATCAGTTAGAGGAAAACATTTGTTGTGACTCGCACGTCTACAGAGCAATTTTTCTCCAGTGGAATTTCTTTATTAGAAGTTTATTTTAGACTGTGTAAAGTTATTTTTATCAATGCGTCCATGTGGCGACACATGTGAAAACGCTCTGTGTTAAACTGACAGAATGAAACACAAGAAACAAACTGATTTGTGCTTCTGTGACAGGTGCTCTTTTACTGAAGATAGAAGAACTCAATGATTTATCCCAGCTAACAATAATAACCAAAAATAAATAAAGCCAATTAATGTTTTTGAAACTGAGAGAACTTTTAGACAATGTTAACCAGCGTTCTAGGAACATTCCCTGTTAGCTGGGAAGCAGGGCAATAGAACAGTTTCAGCACGATCTGGCACACGATTACTGTGTTACCGTTAAATAGAGTTTATAAACGTTGCTGATGCGAAATGAAAAATTCTTTGTCTTTCTCTCATTTTCTGGCTTTGTTTTAGCTGAGCTGACAGGCTTTACTGGCTAATGTACTGTGTAAGCAAAGGAAATGGTATTGTTGCACAGAGCTCATGTAACAGTAATATCCTGCCTAAATTCAATTTGGTGTTCAGTCAGAGCCATTAGGCCCCACACTGAGAAAGATAGAGACAGATAGAGTCATGCACTTCTTACATGACTAATGCTTCCCCAGAACTCCAGCATCAGATCTGACCTAATATTATTAATGCATTAGCAGAAGGGGAGGGGCTGCTGGGTGGGACGCGGAAACACGGACAAGCGGAAATATGACAGGCATGTTTTTAAAGCATCAAAGATTGTAACAGCTGCAGAGAACTAATGATCCACTCAGCTCTGGCACAATGAACAACAGAAATGTTCATTGATTAAATCGTTTATGTGAGGCTCACATCCACGCGGTGGCTTTCAGCAAATCTAAGGGCCATTTCTCTGACTAGACTTCTGTCTACAACACATCTGTGTCTTGAATCTTTCTAGCCAGCAACACAAGTACACAAATTCAGTACATTCAAAGTTCAGCTCTTCAAATTCCCTCTAAATATCTGTCATTAATACATTAATGTGTATTAAGTGTCTGCATACACAAAAGAGGTTTGAGTATATTCTGACCTTTCTTCCTGTAAAATAAATCAGCAACACATAACAGGTTTAATTTTCAGCCATTCTGGTCAAAGATCAGCTGTGACAGTGATGGATGACACGTTCACTTCAAAATAAAATCTGAGGACGATAAACAAAATGTAATTCTTTAATTTAATTTAAATTGTAATTCTAGATTATACTACTAAAAAGGTCTAAACACTGTGACATGCTTTTTTAAAAGGCACAGTGGGGGAAACTGGGAAATGTTTGTTTTTACATGCGTGTGCGGAGCTCTGAGTTTATGCGTGTTAGGAGGACACTGTATCTTTACATGCTTATTAAGACAAGACACAATGTGAGACACACATGCTCCTCAGTTTGTTATTAATTACTTTTAAAGCTGCAATCTGTATCTTTGGGCTCTCTGTCGCCATCTCTGTTTGAAACATAAAACTGCAGGATACTTTACATACTTTTCAACATGTGTGCTGATGTCAAACTGACATTTCCTGGGAAATCAGACCGGACAGCTGAAATAATAAATTATGATTATAAACGTACTGTTGTGAAACAGACTGAGGTAAGAAGACAGTTTTGAACTTGCTCGATCATTGATTTTTATTCATAATAAAAAGTTATTGCTTGCAGCTTTGTTTTGTCCTGAAATGTCAGCTTGCCATTTATCAGGTTATTGGTAAATTTAACAAAACAAGCTGTACATTTTAAGAAAGCAAACAAAACAATTTTCCCCCATGCAGCGTTTATTTTAATGTAAACATGTCGGTTTCCATTAGAAACAACCCCACAGTGCAGTGAAAGAATCGAGCGGCCCCTCCTTTCCTCAGAAACGGTAACCGCCGGCACTAAACGGGAGTTTCATCCTATGGGCTCATTATCCTGCCGGGTTCATTGCCGATAATAAAGATTTCTTGGGCTGCAAGACTTCTGAATTCAGAGGAAATTACACTGAGCAACAGGGAGCACACGGCTCTAAATGTTTAATTACGCCAGATAAAAACAAGGGGATTAATCACTGACAGCAATGAGAGCCCCATGAGGCTTCTGCTGTCTCGTACCCGGAGCCATCGGCCTGAAATGAGTCCACAGGAATGACACCCAAGATAAGACATTAAAGATATGTACTGAAAAACTACTGTAAACAATAAAGGTTGAGATTTTTTCTGCATCTTCAGCACGACTAAAAATTCAGCTGATAACAGGTCTCATAAATATCTCTGTTGCTTCTCCTAAACAGTGATGAGACAAAGAAAAGAGAGATTTTGTGCTTTTCTGATTGTTCTCATGAAAAAAGACTCCAGGAATTTGACATGTCTCATATATTGACATGTTTGTAAGAGATCTGCTCAGAACTGCTCAGATTAGTCTGCAGTGAAAATCAGAGATATAAACGTAAACTTTTCTCATCAATTTCTCATCAGATATTTTGTTTTACAGCTATGCTATACACATTTATATATCTCTGTACTCAACAGCTGCCTCATCTGCGTCTTTATTTAAACTCTCCTTCTTTTAGGAGAAACATCAGACACAACTGATGAAGTTCTGAGCTATGAAACATCAATGTGGAAGCATTACTTATCTTCAGTTCTGCAGACAACTGGAATGCCAATGACAAACAGAACCCAACAAACACACATGACTTCAGAGCAGAGTCTGATTAGCGATGAGTGTTTTTAGCTCAGATCCTGGATCATAAAGGTCTTTAAGGGTTCAGTGTCAGAGTGTAAAGCTACAGAGAAACAACACACACATGTAGAAAATGGTAGATGAAGATAGAGAGAAGCTCAGAGAGCAGGTCTGGGCAGGGGAAGATGGCGGTTCATCAGCGAAGCTTCAGGATGGAAAGTGATGTGTGTGTTAGTCTCTTGAGTGTCGTGTTTCTGTCACCTCTTCTCTGAGTGAGTCACGACTGAGTTCTGGTGAGGACCGTCACACAGCCCTTATGGTACTTCCTCACAGCTTCCATTAAGAACTCACTTCTCACCCCAATACTAGCCCAATTTCACCTCAAAATCCAATATCATGCCCATAAAATCATTCTGAGTGAAAAGAAAACTCAAGTAAGTGCATTTTAAAAAGGCTTCGATATATCACAGTGATGTTGTAAACATGAAGGCGACAGAATAAAGTCTTTTTGCAGGGCCCTACTGAATTTTCTCTGATGTTTGAAGGGCTGATCACAAACAGGAAACATTATTAATAACTATTTTTGTCTCACTTTTCAATGCAATTATCTAAATGTTCAAAAAATGACAAGCATAAAGACTGTCACTCCACAGAGTAAATTGTGCAATAAACTGTAAAGCCAAAACACACAAATCATACTTAGTTCTCTTCCTGTTTATAAATAGAGTATGTGGTGCATTCACAGCTAACAAGGAACATTCTCTAACATTGGCAAAATATTCTTACAACCTAAAATTGTTCGCTGGGTTGTTAATGTTTTCATCATACAAACACTGCAACACGGGCAGTGTGTAGAAACTTGGTGACTTCACTGCTGAAAGCAGATGGCTGTATTCAAAAGAGCTCTGTGTGTGTGTGTGTGTGATTTCACTCCTACAGTTTCATGTGCTGCAGAAACCGGCAGAACATTTTAAAAACGTCTCATGGTTTTGGCAGCGTCGCAGCTTCTGTTCACTCTTCACAATCGCGCAAATATCTCATAAATATCGCATCACTCAGGCGTAAACATTAAACGTTTGCCAAATATAATGACACACCAGCAAACCAAGCAGAAAGAATGAGACAAATTAAAAGATAAAAGAAAAAGAAAGAGTTGAGAGAATGTTGTCAGTTAATTCACTTTTATTTTGGGAGGAATGAGAGTCAGTGAATGTACAGTGGGAGTTTCCTGAGATAAACACATGCTGAAATACTGATGTGTGAGTTCTTGCCGTCAGTCTGAACCTCTGAGGAGAAGCTTTAGGGCTTTATTTCTGTTCCTCTGGTGGTTTGATATGATGCTGTAATGATAAACACACTACATGGAATGTGCCGTTGATCTCAGGCCTCTTCATGTGCAGAAATGTGCAAATTTAACACATCTGTCATAATGAATGAGGTTCTTTTAATGTAGTTTCAAAAGCAGTCCAGCTTTAAGACGTCATATTTTGTTTTTAAGTTTGTCTACATTCAGCCTCAAGAATTCACAGACATAAAACTTTTTGCAAAATAAAAACTGTCTAATGATCTTTTTACACACACCTTCATAAAATAGCAACAAAAAACTGTTACACAAATGTTTTAAAAATGTCTTCTAGTTGTTTTGCTCAAAATTTAGATTTAGCATATATTCATATTTTAATGTAAGATTTATATTTATAATTGATTAAGTTAAATTTAATACAGTTAATTAAAGTCTTAATTTAATACAGTTTACAAGAAGTCGCAATTGCCAGAGAGCTGCTGTAACCATAGCGACAGTGACGAAAACTATCAAAGATGGCGTCGCCCATTACGCTGAACGTTCACAATTCAAACCAAAGTTGAGGAAATAAACAAACGAGTCGCAAAGAGACGTTCTTTATGCTTTTATTGTATTTACCAGAGTAACAGAGAACTGGAGGAAGACGCGTCTGGATCTCAAATCTTCGCTTCTCAGAATCGGTGAGTTACACTAACCCGCATAAAAACACGCAAAAAACACGAGACGCGAGTCTGTCGCATTTTATGACGTCACAGATTGTGAATAAATATTTAGCTATTTTTGCTCAGGCTTGTGATTTATGGATATGATCCATCCACAGCTGTCGTGCATTGAACGTTTCCTTTCATAGTGACAGTGAGAAGGTCAAAGATCAGTCTGTGAACAGAACATACAAATAATAAGGAAGCGCTGGGTGTGGATAAAACCTTCTGGACATAAATATCCAGTGACAAGCAGTAATTTTGCTTTGTCAGCAGTGACAGACTGAGATCATGATGAGATTAGTGATTCTCCTGTCTGAACATCCACAGCTGATGTATGACAGCAGACAGAGAGAGAGAGAGAGAGAGTTTATTCTCACACTTTGTGTAGTTGTGAGTCCAACAAACCCTGTTTTTCAATCAGATCTTGTGTTGTTCACATCTTGAGCTTTAAATATTCTCTTACATTCACTGAAACTCACTAGAGTGGCAGATTTTCCAAACAACCTTTACTGGTTTTTAATAATCAGAAAATAATTTGCATGAGAGAGCATCCAATTTACATACCTAGTTGCTTTTGTGTGTGTTTATGTGTTTATGTGTGTGTGAGAGGGAGTTATTTAAAACCAGATTTGGTTGAAAGGGCATAGATAGATGTCTCTCTCTCTCTCTCTCTCTCTCTCTCTCTCTCTCGTTCTCAAGAGTCTGTTTATTTATTTGTTTATTTTGAAATATTCTGTCACTGTGTAACATTTCTTTTATCATTTGTGGTTAATTGCCACCTGTCATCAATTAAACGTTTTTAATTGCGTGTGTCATATAAAGAAATAGAGAGTGTTTCTGTATTTTCTCTTCTGCAGTTGGCAAACTTTATTCTAGGTGATTCTTGGATCTGTTTGTCAGTTTTTTATCCCAGAAAAGCGCTTTTACATTTTACAACACGACTGTACAGAAATGACTGATAAAATCATGCCTTCCAAGAAACGTTCTGCCCAAAGGAACAAATTTATTGAGCTTTTATAAAGAGTCTTAATGAAACTTCTAATTAAATTTCATTTATATTTTAACTGTCTCAGCTGTTTCTCCTAAAAGTGTAAAGGAGACATAAATATAGACAAAAAGAATAATTATTAATGTTGTAAGAGAACAGGGCAACATTAATTTTTAGAGCATATCTCAGTTCACTGGTGATATATAATAATCATTTGGTGAGAAATGTCTGAGATGTGATATGATTTCTCTAGAGGAGATTTGTGGTTTTAAGTTCGTGTGTGTTGGCTTTAAGGGCACATGTGTGCTTGTGTACTTTTAAACATACTGTACAGTTTTTCTCCTCATGGAAAATAGATCAGATTCACTGAGAACTGACCCTGTCCTTTGACACATTAAAGCTACAGTCTGTAACTTGCCTCTCTATCGCCATCTCTGTTTGAAACATGTGCATGTGCTTGAGTTATTGAAACGTGTCGTTGTGAATCAGGGTAAGATACAGAGTGCAAACACTGGTCTGTTATGTACTGATGTGCGTTCATTTTAACCAAAGAATACTTGTTAAAAATCAAGAGCTCTCATTAATGAGTTTTTTCTTTAGGAAAGTCATTTCAACACCCTAAAACTGCTAAAGAACTTTTAAACCCAATTACATTTTCCCTTCTGATGGTATGTATGTCATCTCATTTGAACACATCTGTGTTGTTGATAGGGGTGTGAAAATAAGAACATGGTGTTTTATCTGTCAGGCGTTTGTTTTTGGCTTGTTTACTGTCTGTCGGCTGTGGCCTGAGGTGCATCTGTCTTTAATAAACATCTTAGAGTGAATAATGCCATTTGGATACCGGGAGCTGAGAGTCTGACCTTTGAACTCTGCACCTCGCCGCTCTCTGTCCCCTGAGTGCGTTTCAGCCCACATGCGTTTGAAGGAATTCTATTTGCCGGACGCCCGCGTGTGTACTTGTGTTTGTAAGCTGGTTGAATTGAAACAGGGCCAGGCGAGTTGTTTATCGCAGGGATGGGTGAATATCTCTTCAGCTAGCATGAGCCACCAGGCAAATAAACTCAGTGCATCAAATTAAAATAAATCATTTTCTTTCACCTTTACAGTCCAGGATATTTACAGCAGTGAAACAGCTGCTAATGAAATGATGTGTCCGTGCTGGGCTGTGCAAAAAAACAACCTTAAATAAACATTCAAGACACTAAATGAGTCGCCTGTCTATGTTTGGTTTATTAGTTTGTGACCTGAAACTGGGAAAATTGTATTGAAATAACACACTGAAAGCTTGTGTGGAATTAGAGGTATTTTGACTCTTTGTTGTGGATGTTCATCAGTTGTTAGGTCCAACTAACGTATCTCCATTTCTTCTGAAAGTCAATTTCAGCTGTTTGACACGATGCTTCTGTGGTACCTGATACTCTCACCCTAATTGCTCCTGTCACAAAAGAAATGAAGGTTGGAAACTAAAAAACAAAGAAGGCGGCGGACTGACGTTTCATTGCTTGTCTGTCTTTGTGCCGAGCTCACCGGCCTTGAAGGGTGCAAACGTTATCAGCCGGGCTTTTGAGAGAAATTCTCACCTCGCCTTGAGAGAGAGAAAGAAAGAAGGAGAGAGACTGAGAGAGAGTGCCTTTCTCATTTTATCTTCCCCCTCCTCATTCCTCAATTGTCCTGTTTTCCAGCCAGAGAATCTTGATTTGCTTTGTTTCGCATTTAATGCGTTGTTGTTTGTGGCATTGAATGACTACAGCTTGATAAAGAATTACTTATTTCCTGCAGTAACTGCAGCAGCGAAATATGTCGCAACACGAGGGTCTTTCTGTTGGCTGTCAACAGGGGGCAGTAGATCGCTTTCTTTGGCATGAATTTCAGCATGTCTGATTCCTTTGTCTGTTTGCTGTTAAAAGCCAGTTGCCAAACAGAGCCGTTTTCTTTTCTCATTTACCTTGAATATTGAATATCATATTAATATGAGTGATGGGATCTTTATCAGGGGAGTTAGTTTGAGTGTCTCAGACCTGGTGGAAGAATTGTTTGCTGTTCTTTTATATTAAAAAATGAGGCATCTGTTCACTTGCATGTCCTGGTCATTTCTGAATCAGTGCAACAGGGTTGAATAGAAATAACATCATTTATCAGCCGTGTTAGTATCTTGACGTTTAATGCAATAAAGCAGTTTTCCTCTAATATCAACTGCAATTGTCCTGATTCTTCTCAGTTAAAGGTGTGCAGAGACCCACAGAGCACAAACTATTACACAGTGAGTTTATTTTGAGAGAGATTTTAGATTGTACAGTCAGGAAGAGGGTTGATTGTGTTTTATAAATCCATCCTGTTATCCCAATGGGAATAATCTCATATCAGAAGAAAGCAAACCTAAATGAACAAGACAAAACACAGTAACAGTTTTTTTTTTATCATTTTGAATGTTTGTAATTGAAAATGTCAGCCTCAAATATCCAATATTACCATTGTGGGACTTGTAGAAGCTTAGATCCAAAACTGTGTGTTAAATCACACGCATTAAAGCAGATCGTTTTTATAGATTTATTTCTAGCAAAATTCTGTTCAAACTGCCATTTTTTACAATTTGATAATGAATTTGGTTATTATTGATGATACCCTGACAAAACACAATTCTAAAAATGACTAAGAAATCTTTGTACAAACAGTCAAATAAAATGTTTCTGTTCTCTGTGCCTGCAGGCTTGTGTCAGTTACATCTGGAGACAGCAGTGAGTACAGTAGTTGTGTGATGGCAGTAGTTTTTGGTGGGGTAACAGTGGCAGGTGATGGCAGTTTGTTGTGGTGGGGTAACAGGGGCAGGTGATGGCAGTTTGTTGTGGTGGGGTAACAGGGGCAGGTGATGGCAGTAGTTTTTGGTGGGGTAACAGGGG
>JAZGTK010014345.1:0-13784 GCA_036877625.1 Ambastaia sidthimunki
TGTAAAATGTAAACCTGTTCTGTTAATACATACTGTAAAATGTAAACCTGTTCTGTTAATACATACTGTAAAATGTAAACCTGTTCTGTTAATACATACTGTATAATGTAAACCTGTTCTGTTAATACATACTGTAAAATGTAAACCTGTTCTGTTAATACATACTGTAAAATGTGAACCTGTTCTGTTAATACATACTGTAAAATGTAAACCTGTTCTGTTAATACATACTGTACAATGTGAAACTGTTCTGTTAATACATACTGTACAATGTGAACCTGTTCTGTTAATACATACTGTATAATGTAAACCTGTTCTCTTAATACATACTGTACAATGTAAACCTGTTCTGTTAATACATACTGTAAAATGTTAACCTGTTATGTTAATACATACTGTAAAATGTAAACCTGTTCTGTTAATACATACTGTAAAATGTAAACCTGTTATGTTGTTACTTTAAGGAACTGGTTCCACCTGACCTGACCTTAAAAAAGTACTTTCATTGGTTTAAAAGAGTCACATCAAAGCAGTGATATGAAATAATACATTAGAATTACAAAAAGTTAATTTGTTACCACATAAGAACTTCTTAGTTTACCTGACAAAAAGTGCAGGATCTCCAAAACTAAGTGAAGTATACGTTTTGGCTAAACAATATACGTAGTGCAAACCTGAAGTGCACTTCAATAAACAATTTTTATTGGAATAATAATTGGAAACAAGCCGCAAGCCCTGAAGATATTCGCAGGAGAAAACTTTGATATACAAAGTGGTCCAAAAACAAGGATGCATTTTAAACTGTGTTGCTTTACTTCATATATTATCATACTGCAATTAAGTTCACTTGTCTGAAGAAAGTGTAAAATTTTGATTTATAGTTCCATTGTATTTTTCTCAGTTTAAACAATCATTTTGTTTACAATTGTTTAAACAATTAGCTTGTGTTAAATATAATTCAGTTTTTTTGTTTTATACTTTACTCTTGACAGGGCATTTACATTTGGCTAAGCATGAAGTGCACTTGTTTATAGCACCATTTATTTGCACACTCTGTCTGTGTTGTTTTTGCACCCGATTAATAAATTATGCAAACCAGGTAACGGCGCAAACGCATTCAAAATATCTGCTCTAAATGCGATTTGCATGGCGCAGTCGCTCATCTTGCAGACAGTTTCTGAGTGCTGAGTTGTGAAGGATGCACCCGACTGCATTATGTGGGCAGCAGCGATGCAACGTTAATCGTAAAGACAAATAGCGCTAACTTTGTGAATAAGACACATTCTAAACTAAGCCTGTAATAACAAAGTGTTTGCATATAAAAGAATGGCAGTTACTTTCATTTAAATTTTGGTTCAGCTCTATTTTTGCACATTAAGCATTTTGGTAAATAAACAAAAATCTATCAAATTTGTGCGGTCAGATCTGATTTTGTGGGAAATGTTTTTAAACAGAAAGATGATCATCTGGTGACTATATTGGATGTCCGTGGTGCAGAATTTGTAGTTTGTTCTTATCACAGTTGTTTAAAATTTTAACTTCATCAATGTCATAAATGTTAGGAAAATAACTCCATGTAACCTGCAATTTTGTTTCAAACAAAGATGGCGGTAAAGAGGCGAAAGTTACAGATTGCAGCTTTAAACTAAATTGTGTTTTTTGTGAAAAACATTTTTGTGCTGCAATTCTGCGCACAGAAGCAACACAACTGTTCGATAAATTCGCACAAGGATACCTCCACATAAAGATGTATGATTGATTTTATGCAAAACACAAACAACGTTCTTGTGAGGGCTACTTATGTCATGTCAGATCATGTCATAGGAGAGTGAGGAGTGTGTTGTCAGACCCTGCAAATCACAAATGCAGTGTCAGATAGAGATAAAAGCAGGGATCCAACACTGTCTGTGACAGGTACTCAACAAGAGACAAGATAGATGAAAGCAGAGAGGGACAGGAGCAATGGAGCATGACCTTTCTGACAGAATATCCACAACATGGTGATTCAACGACTACTACAGCAACTGGAAAAGACAAACAATGAAGTGTGTGAGGAAGTTGAATCTGGACACTGAAAAAACATCATTTTTACATATATAGTATTTTGCATATCTGTATTATTATTGTCCAAGTTGTAGTTGTTTAGACTCTGCTATTCCCTTAAATTAGAACCACTTTTAAAACTTTATATATTTACAGTTATTGTCTTGGGTGTGAACAGGCTTTTAAACCAAACTGCGTTTATGTGTTCTACTTTGATTTATAATGACAATGTTCTGTAATTCTATTGTTGTTTTTTTTATTGAAGGCAGGCATTTGATGTGTTTGAAACAAGCGACTTTTTAATGTTATGTTTATCTAATAACTTTCCTTCTCACTAAGGAAAGGAATGGCATTTGTGTCTTTAATGCTTTAAAAAACGTGACTCAAAAAATAGGGTACCAGATTTGTAGACAGTGTCAAATATGCACTGTGGATTTATTTGACAAATGATTGGTAACACAGCCTTACGAGTTTGACTGAATAATCTTCCATAAATTGCTGAGATCTTAGTGATGGTCACAGTCAGGTAATGACTGTGACCTAAATTTATTAAGACAGCTTTTAAATAAAAATATAATAAAAACTCCTGTGGAAAGACAACACAAAAGCACAGCGCTTAAAATACCCCTGAAGGTTTCATAATTCATGACTAAAAGTAGACTTCAAATTGCGTTCATATTAGCTGTTGTAAAACAATACATTTCTTAATGAAAAACCCAGTGGGTGGCAGAACAAAAGATAAACTTCAGTCTGTGTAGAAGAAACTGCTGAACCTTTGAATTTGTTCCTTCCCCATAATTACAGACATGGCTCCCCCAAATAACCGTAAATATAACAAAGCTTTTCAACACAGAACAAGAAACTTCTTATTATCAATCAACACCAAAATATCCAAATTAACAAATCAGATCTTCTCACTAAGCGGTGGAGACCATCACCTTTCGCTTTGAGTGAGAAATGAACCCAGATGATATTTTCATCCCATGTTTGACGCAGTATTTGAATTTATCTGCTCACCGTTGATCCGGTGAGATTCAGAATATCGTGGCCTGAGGGAGTGAGAGCAATGCGTGGTTCTCTGACCTTATCTGCTCTTCCTGACAGCCCAGAGCTTCTGGTACTTTGAAGATCTTCTAATGGACTCACTACCCTCAGTGAAACGTCCTAATAGTGCAGGTTTTGCATGCTCATAAAGGACAGTTGCTTGATGTAATGTGTTTTTGGAGCTATCTGTTTTTATAACCTTCCACCCTTTGGACTATAATCCTGGCTGACATTTACGTACCCATGAGCAATTGGATTTTAACAAGCTTATTAAAACTTATAAGATACAGCTAATGAATTTAGACACGTCTGACAGACAATAAAGTTTACACCCCGTTCGCATTATGATTCAATTCACTTTGAATTAAACACAAGTGCGACTGTTTTGATGTGGGCTGATTTCTGAGGTTGTTTTGTTGTTGTGTCTGAATATGCCTATACAATTTATAAAATGGGTCCCTTGTTGATTTTAAAAGATAAAGGTGATTCTTGAAGGTAAATTTTGCTAATCATTTAGACAAAATAATTGTTTTAAGTGTTAATAAACTTCATGGTAAATTAACAATTAACCATTTTGATCGTTGTTTTCAATTATTGAGTTTTTGTTA
Organism: Ambastaia sidthimunki; assembly: GCA_036877625.1. Lineage (NCBI taxonomy): Eukaryota > Metazoa > Chordata > Actinopteri > Cypriniformes > Botiidae > Ambastaia > Ambastaia sidthimunki. The sequence goes on from JAZGTK010014345.1 coordinate 3,696, forward strand.
TTGTTGAATGTTTGGTTTTTGGAAATATTTATGTCCAAGAAATATGCTTTAGAAAGAGTATGTAATGCTGATATTTTATAAATGTCATTTTGTTTGTTTTCATGTTGAAAGTGAACCTAGGGGACACAACATTTTTGTATTTTTTATCTTTTATTTTGTCTTTTATCTTTGTTACACAGTATGTCAACTAAAATCTAAAATACATGTATAAAAAGGTTAAAAACAATGACCAAGAGTCAAAGGACATGCCACCATGTTGGACGTAGATAGTGTAGGATGTAGACACCTGCATATCCACAAACCTACAGTTCTTTATTCTTTGAAAGTACAGGAATTTGGAAATAGCCAATTATGTCATCAAAACGGCTTGTATCACATCCCCAGAAAACACTTTCACCTGACATCTGTATGGGGTCTGTGAACATCCCGCTACAGCATTTTTAAACTTCTCCATGTGCATTAATATACTGCTGAAAACCAGGAGGGAGCCAATACTGTGAGTTCACAGAATTCAATTAAAGACTCCAATTCATATCAGCAAACACCCCATTGAGAAGATAGATGAGTCTTTCTATTGAGTCAGACCACAGTCTGTTTGAAGCAGGGAGATCAGTCAGTTCTTTGGATCTCTTTAAACTCATTTATAGTACTGAACCTTTATTAATATCTCCTCTCTGTTGACCAGAATAGACTATATCCTCAAAACCGCATGTGTCTTAATGCCGTCATTGTTGTTAGCATTGGCGTAATCCGGTGCAATTACAAAGGGGGCAAGTGAAGCGTCTTAGGTTGATGTGAAGAGCAAATTAGGTGAAGACACAAATGAACTTTAAGTGCTACTCTTATTAAGAGCGAGATTTAATGGTTCACTAACTTTTACCGCTGGTAAACATACTGACGAGTCACGTCCCGGCTATCAGTTTTAGGTTGTAAAAATGTTTCCCTTACATTTCCATTAGGTTACAAAAACGATAAAACTTTTTATTTTTTAAAAATTTTTTTAGATGTTGTATTAAAATTCTTAAGATTTTTATAAATGTTCCACTCACAACTTGTGTTTTTGATATATATAAAATGTGTTAAAAAAAGTTCTAACATTACAGCAAGAACTTTTTTTAATAACTTTGAGAGAACTTTTAGAGAAGGTTAGCAAATATTCAATGTTCAACAAACACACACAGTGGAAAATGACACATGTGGATTCAGTATTCCGGCCTAAAGCACTTCCTGTGTTTTATGATCCACTCACGGACACTGATTTGAAACGGCAGTGACATCGATGACCACGAGCGTGTTCGTGAATTTTGCGATGAGGTGGACGTACGTTGGATTTGTGTCAGGAAGCAGCTGCGTCCCGTGATGAGACTTGACACCAGCCCGAAGGGGAGAAGGAAAATGGCCGTGCTTTGTTTTGCGGAGAAGTGCTTAAGTTCGTGACCACACTGTATGTTTAAACGTTTCGTACGATCAATCAGGATGAAAACTCCCGCACAGAGAAGATAAAGTAATCGGTCTACAAAATAAATGAATGGCAGGAATTATTTCAAAGATTTAGTCCAAGTTCTAGGATCATTACGGAAGGCTGTGCTTTGTGGAGCGAATATAATAATAATTAATTTATAGAATGAATCACCAGAGTAAATTTGAGCGGATTAGGGACTAGGTGCTTTGAGGGGCTTAAAATAGAACAAAGATGTCGGCCGCCTTCCTCATCTGTCAGCTTTATCGTAGATGGATGCAGTCATTATCCATAATAACATTATTCTTGGGATGAATCCACTGTTAACCGACAGCTCTTATCCCCTGAGTCTTCCCCATCCCACATATTAGAAATGTAATGGCACTTTCCACAAATACGATACAAAATGCACATATCCCATGGTGTGCATTTTTGGTTTTGTTCTGAGAACTATTACATATTTTAGATTATCTAACTGTTTTCTTTGTCTTATATAAGCTTAAAAGTTAGTTTTAATCGCAGAACATGTGTTGTATAAATCCTCCCCCTCCAAATTTTCCCATCCCACCTTCAAAAGCTTACATTTATTTACTGTATCCAGCAATTAGAAATGTACAATTTTACATAATTGAATGTCATACAATGGATTCATTGTAGTGAAACCTTTTAGCTTAAAGGCAGGGTAGGCCTCGGTCTAAAAGCAATGGTGAGATGTCCTATTTGTCTGTCAAACTGTATGCATTCCTATGTTGAAGGAGGCGTTATCATGCTCCTGTTACATGCTTCTGTACTGCCATCTCTGTTTGAAACATAAAACTGCAGGTTACTTTAAATACATTTTTTTTACATATGTTAAAGTCAAATGAAGCCAAACTGACATTTCCCTGGACATCAGACTTGACAGCTCAAATTCATTATTATAAGTTTACCATTGCGAATCAGGTTAAGGTAAGGAGATTGTGTTAAACTAATCTGTCACGTACAAAGATTTTTTGTTAATGTTTAACAAAAAAAAATGACAAATTACACCTTTAAAAATCATTTTCTCACACAATTGCTGCACGAAAAGACAAAGCAACAACGAGGAATCACTATTAAGAGTGTCAGGTCTATTTAGAAAACATGCCCTCTGATTTTTAGCCGAAGTTAAACGTGTTGTCTGAAAGCTGATTGCAGTTTAGTCTGATTGGGATTCTGAAAGCAGGTGTGAAGGGGCTCGATTCAAGTGTTTCATCTCCCAGCCTCCCTCTTGGCTGGAGGGTGAGGTAGGAGGTGGGGAGGAGGTAGCACTTGACAGCAGTGACTGCAAGAGTGACGTTGTCCTGCCGTTGTGCATCTGTAATTAATGAGACTCTGTCTGTGCTGTCTGGATAAGAGTCTCCCACTCGAACATAGCCTGAAGTTCACCACACCTGCGTGACTTCGGTCGCAATAACAGAATAATGTGGACCGTTGCATTCGATGCGGGTTTGTTTGATTTTAAGGTAGGAACAACCTGAGTGTTGACAGCGCACCAAGGAACCGATTGATACAATTACACCACTTTAAAAATGTGTCTGATAGTTAAGAGATGAATATATAATTAAGTGACAATGTTACCAAGTATTCAGTTACATTTCTTAAAATCAGTCAATGAAAAACACTCAGTAATCTCAGTATCGATTCCCTCAATGCAATTAAAACTGCAATCCATAAGTTTTGCCTCTCTGCTGCCATCTCTGCTTGAAACAGGAATTGCAGGTTACTTTACATACTTTACATTAAATATAGCCAAACTGACATTTCCTGGGGTAAGATAAGGAGATTGTGTTAAACACTGATCTGTCATGTACTTGATTAACTAATTTTATTTTTAACCAAAAATAGTTACGGATTGCAGCTTAAAAAGAAGAGTATGGATTCATAATAGCAAGTCATAAAGTTTTGCCTATGATATCATTTGAGAAATTCCATGGATGGCATTTGAAATAGCTTTAGATGTCAAGCTATCAAGCAGATATTTTAAGACAAAAATCATAAATATTTATGGGAGTTTGGGGACAGAACATCAATACAAATGATTAAAATACCCTGGGTTTTGTATGCATCTTCTTAGAGAATAAAAAAACTCACACACACGCACACACACACACTCAAGGACACACACACACCCCTCGATGACTCATTCAAACATTCAAACAAGAAAACTCTTCACTTACGTTCATTCAAGTCAACTCTCCCTCCCCTCTGCGCAGACGCAAGAGACCAAATGCGTGACACTTGTCGCTGACCGTGCCTATATAAATGCAAACTCCAGCCTTCCTTTGAAGAAGTCCTAAAGTAAGAAGTTGACAGGCAACCGCTGGAAGAGAGCCGAATCTCGCAAAAGTTCAAACATCCAAGGATAATATAAATCACGCAAATCACAGGTACGCAACATCTTATCTGCAATACGTGTTCGTATGGGTTTTATCTGAAATAGCGTCAGTTTACACTTGTAGTTTTTATTCTATTTGCAATGTTGATACTGGAACGAAAATTGTGCATCCTCGTATTTAGCGCACAATAAAGCATCCAACCATCCAACTTTAACTTGTGCGTAACTGTATCTGTGAACTTAGATATAAATATACAATTGCGCAATTAAAACATGCATTCCATTATGAATTCAAAAGGCTCGGTGAACGTGCTTTAAAATGCATCTGTTAGGAGCTGATCTGCGCCCCAGATCCAGTGCGCAAAACAGCTGGTCAGAAGTAAGTTGAATTGTGCGCATAATTGACTCACTTCTCCCGCAGATTCCTCTCGCCACTTTTTGACATGAAGCTCCATGTTCTCGTCACCACCGTGGCTCTGCTCGTTGCCTTTTCATCACCTTTTGAATGTAGAGCCATCGACAGCAGCTCCAGACAGCAAGCCACGGACCCCGATGGAGAGCGACAATCACCACCACTTTTGGCGCGCTTAGGAGAGGAGTACTTCATCCGGCTCGGTAACAGAAACCAGATTTCTCGGTCTTCACCCGACGACTACCCCGAAACATCCCAATATCCCAAAAGAGCACTGCAGCTCCAGTTAACGCAGCGTCTGTTGGAGGGGAAAGTTGGAAACATCGGCAATTACGCGATCCGGGCGCTTGACTCGGTGGAGAGAGAGCGCAGGTCAGAGGAGCCGCCGATTTCTCTGGACCTGACCTTTCATCTGCTCCGAGAAGTACTAGAGATGGCCAGAGCCGAACAATTGGCGCAGCAAGCTCACAGCAACCGCAAAATGATGGAAATATTCGGGAAGTAACCATGCGCAAACCCATTGGCCAAAGATATTTTTACATTTAGCACAAACATAAATATTCTGTACCATAGTGCTGCTTTTCCATCATGATCTATTTATACCGGCGATTTATTTATTTGTAGATATTTCAAAGAACACCAATAAAGTAAGAGTATAGAGTAAATGGCCATGAATCAAATTGTTCAAAAGCGCAAAAGCGAATCTCCATCAATGTTATTGTATAAGTGATCATTCAGAACTGTAGATGATACAAAACGATCGTTTGAATTTCTTAAAAAAGACGATATTTTCAAATACTGTATTATTTTATTTGACAAACCCGCGTTTCATTGTAACATACAGTACATTGTTTAAGTTTGTTAATAAACTAATGAGCAACCATTAATTTTTGTTGTGCAAGAGAATGTCTTATATTTATATTTTTCAATAAAACTTTGAAAGCCAGTTTGACACTTCTTGTCTAGATTTTTGACGTATGAACAGGAGTTAAAAATGAGGTAGAGACTGTATCTGAAAATCATTACAGACATTTAAGAGTTATCAATGCAGGACTTCAATATGCAAAAAAAAGTGTTAAAACTGTAGATGTTTTGGGGATCAATAAATGATGATGTAGAGATGTTTGACAAAAAGCATCTGGCTGCAGATTAACAGAACAATTCTTCCTTTCAAAAGGTTTTAATACTGCAGATTTATATTTGATGTTTCATTTATATCCATTCCATTTAAATTACAATGACGCATTTAAAGTGTAAAAAAAATATATATATAGGCTACCACACATTTATTAACACCCTGAATTTGACCATGTTTTGCTAGAAGGGAACTTTGACAAGTAAGGTATCAATATTTAATGTAAAAAAGTCTCAGCTCATTAATAAATAATAAACAATATATATGACCTTAGCATAAGTTGTGCAAAAAACTGGACTCTCCAATCAATATACTTACTGACACAGATGTTTATGTCACTTCCCTTTTCGACACAGATTAAAAGATAAATCATTACAATCATTAAAAATGTAAAAAAAACCTGTTTGCATCTGTTCTGGAAGCGACAGCATCTATCTCAGAAAATGGCTTCCGTTCGTTTGGCAAAAGGTTAGAGGAGAAAAGCTGTCTGCTCACCATCACTCATTTGATTAATAATTGCAGTATGAACACCTAATTCTGTTTGAATCTGGTTTCACACTTAAGAAAATAACTGATGTGTGACTCATTTTAACTTTATAGCAACTGAATGTCTTTTACAGCCAAGTCCTGGGTGCAGACTTTCAATGAACCATGTCCTAAGTTTATTGGGGGAAGCACATCTAAAACGGATCAGTAATGTTCTGGTCAGACAAATGTAAGTCTCAGCGAGTTAACAAGATACTCAGAACCTTTCAGTTCACTTTCTACTTAGCAGCACAAGCTGCATCCAGTTTCAAAAAGGGCTGTTTATTCCCATCTAACAGGGAACGTTCTCAGAACGTTCTGCAAGTTTCCTCAATGTTTAAAAACGTTCTTGCAGTAATGTTAGTATAATTTTTTTAAAGTTACATAGATATATATCAAAAATGTTATTCTTGTTAATGAAATGTTTTAAAAACAATTAAGGCTAAAAAATGTTTGAATGAATGTTTTTATAAGCAAACAATAACGTTAATACAACATCCAAAAACTTTTTGAACCTTCCTAGAATTTCAAAATTACTATTTTGTTACTTAATGGAAACAAGTGGAAACATTCTTACAACCTAAAATTGTTAGCTGGCAGCCACAACATGTTCAGATTAGCTTTGCGGACCTAATTAAGTTGATTGTAGATATGTTCAGTGTGAATCCAGCCATTGGGGCACATCCTGTCACTGAACACGTCCACTGGGACAGAATATATGGATTACGCAACATCCTGGCATCGTTATTTCAGCTTGACCACCGAGATGTGTGAATAAAACTTGTTTACTCCTGGCCTGCAAGACCAAGTGAGACAGGGCAATGTGTAGATTACTTCCAGCCTGCCACCACTGTTTGTCAAAGTAGATTAAGCATGTGAAACATCAGTGCTTTTAATCCAAATTATCAAAACCAAATTGAACCAAAATACACTGGTTTACACACAGTCCAATACAAATGATTACACTTCTTGTATATCTTCAGTTATATGTATATGAAAGGCACCGTTTTGGAATTGGAACAAACACAGGTCACCTTTTATTTGACATTGACATTTATGCATATGAAATCCAGACAGCATTTAAAGGGAGTCGTATCATTCATAACTCAAATACCATCGCCGTGCCAACCGCAATGAAAATACCACGTGACCCCCACCTGCGCAGTAAACAACACCACAAATCTTGGAAGGATTTCTTAAGTCACCTACAATTATATTTAGTCATCTGACTTTCTTAAGCACAAACAGATAAAATCAGTGACAGGATTCAGGTATGTGTAAAATACCTCGTCCCTGCATCCTACTGTATGTTTCTGATCAGCAAGGAGAACATGGGATCAGTATTTGTATGTACGTGGCATGTCCACTTTGAGCTCTAGAAATTAAGACGTTTTGGCAGCCGCGTGTTTGCTTAGGGTTTGTGGCAGGAGGGGTGGTAAGAGTTCATCCAACTGTCCCTGTATGTCTGACCCTCCTGAAGCTGTCTGTTCTGCCCGGGCTCCCGCATCAATGGCCACCTCATCTTCATCATCTTCCTCTTCCTCATCATCTGCAGAAAATCAACAACATGAAAGTTCAAAGCCATGTAGAGAACTTTCAACTCATTAAGTGTCAGGTCATTAAGATTATTTACTGTATTTACTGTACACCTGAGCACAAAACCCCTGTATTTTGATTTCTCGTGGACTTACTGGAAATTGAAAACTAATTTGATTAATAAATTGAAAAAGCAAAGCTGATTGCTTAGAAAATCACAAAATGAAAACATGCTCAGAAGATTATATGAATGGCAAATATCTATAGGCACTTAAAATCTAAGGTCTTTTCAAAATTCATGCAACAAGCAAACCTGATTTATACCCATATTTGCTAATAGTTAAAGTTAAATCAGAGTAATGAGTTCATCAGGTGAGTTTTACCTCTGGCGAAGTCAATATTGCGTAGGGCCGTTCCCTCTCTCTTGAAGCTCACAGAATAATGACCCATGCTCTCATAGCCGCGCTCTACTCTCTCTAGGTGGGAGATATTTGATGCTTCTGCAATTCTAATAAACCAGAAATCAATTTAAAATATGTTGAAAATGTAAAAAAACGAATATCTTACACATTTAATTGGCAGAAAAGATCATCGCTTACTTTTGCAAGAGGGATTTGGCATTCTGTTTGGAATGTGGAAGAAAAAAAGTAAGTTAGTATGGAAATTCTATAGGTTTCCCACAATTCAAACATCAAATTTCCAAAATTTCCAACTTTCTATGCATGTTCCAGTTATTCATGATTACTGATAAGGACCTTTAAGAAAACAGCCATCTCAGGTTCTTCCATCGTTTGGATCCCAGTCTCCATGATTTTGGTGGTGGACTCCAGATGTTCTCCGTACTTCTCTGTAAGGCCACGGATATAATTCAGTTTCTCTTCCTGTTCACTGCCCATTTTCAGGTTCATCTCTTTCTTCCTGTCTTCCAGGATGGTGTACAAGTGGTCAAACTTTTCACACACCTTGGACTTTTGTCGCCTTCCATTTTCCTGTAAAAAAGAACAACTGTTCATCTTTGTAGCACTAATTACAATTAATAATACAATTTTCATATTGTACAAAATTTAAATCACCATAAGATTAATCCTGCATGAAATGTAGCTGTGTTGACTTTCACGCTTATCTTTTCAACCCTGTTGCCCAAGGTATTGCAAGGAAATTTAGTTCAAACAAATAGGAAATTTAAGTTCAACAGTAATTCCAACCCATCATTGGGTCCCAAATGATCTCGCCTAACAGAAAGAGTAATAGCCTAATTTATGCTAAATGTCCAACCCTGATATTAATTTGCAGCCTTCATAAACCATTTACTTTTATTTCGACCTTTTGATTGTAATAATCAGCATTCTCTGAAAGTTAAGCACCTTTAAAAGATTTCAATCTAAGTAAAATCATCAAAGAACCACATTAGGCACATTCTCCAAATCAATAGTTTAAAAAAATATAGTAACTGTTTATTTCCTTGAACTGCAACTAACCCTCAACCTTGCTCGCAATGACTTTCCATCAGAGCAGCCATATGCTCAACTGAGACGGCTCATTTCGGCTCGCTTGTCAATCATGGAGCCTCTGTGAAAACGACTGTGAAGTCTGGAGAGATTCCAGCTTCCTGCTTGCCCGGCCCTTCGATGCCAGAGTATGTGTATCTTTTGTCAGAGGAACCATTCTTAGTCTTTTCATCAATAATCGTGCTCTTCTGTCAAGTTTAAGGAGTGAAGAAGCCCCCACACAGGGTGACTAACCTCTATCGTCCTGCAGGTCTCCTCCAACTGACTGATGATGCCCTGGATCCTGTCATTGTTGCTCACCATCATTGCTATTCCATCCGTCAGCTCTGTCTGGAGATAAGAACGTGTGCAAGCATATTAACACGCAACTGTAAATAGACGAATGCATATACACAAAAGGTGCTTCACAATGCTATAGAAGAACCATTTTTGGCTCCATAAAGAACCTTTAACATCCTAAGAACCGTCTTGTTTTACAAAAGGATTTTTGTAGTGGAAAAACGATCTACAGACTGTAAAAACCTTAGAAAAATCTTAGGTGACATCAGTCTGACGGCTTGGACGGAGCCCTCCAATGGTCAATCTTTGAAACTACTTTTTCAATCAATTCATAGTGAAAAAAACAAACCACGCCCCTAATTCACTCTGAATTACATCACAACACTGAAGTCGGTTGGAACTTCCTGTAATGAACCTTTGACTGAATGGTTCTTTGGGGAACCAGAAATGGTTCTTCTATGCCATCACTGTAAAGAACCTTTAAATAACCTTTATTTTTGGGAGTGTAGGCACACAGGTTGAAGTAAACTGTGGTAGATGCAAACTGTTTAGAATACTTCTAACGTGCAATAGTTCTTACCTTTTTTGTCTGGTATACACTGTTAAGGGGGGCCACTTCACAGTCCTTGTGAGAGCCAAACACTTTACACATAGAACAAGTGGGAACACTGCAGGTCAGGCAGTAGATGTTGATTTTCTCATCTTCATGGACCTCACACATGGGCTGGTCAACCTTTCTCTCAGAAGATGGTCTACTGCTGTTACATTGACAATAGTAGATCAATGAGTGACAAGGTCTGACATCTGAGGTTAAACAAAACAGACTTATGCGTTTCAAAGGTTTGAAACCACAGTCTGACACACAAGCCAGAGGAAAAT
>JAZGTK010014346.1:0-13783 GCA_036877625.1 Ambastaia sidthimunki
TCCAACCTTAAGAAGCTTTTAAAAAGGCATGACGGTGTTTTTGAAACACTCTTACATAATCTAGTGGATTATATAAAAGGGGATAGTTTGTTTCTGAGGACTAATGTCTTTATATCTTAAGTTAGTAAGATTACCCTTTTTCTTAAAGTGTCTATGCACAGAAAAATGAGTCAGTGAGGTACATCAGCACAGACAGTGATCGTCTGCAGTACTGTATGATTAAAGGGTGCTGATGCTGGACCTGATGTGCACCAGCATGTCTATATTATTGTCCATTAACATCTGTTTGGTTCTGAGGACAGACATAAACAGCTAAATCAATTGCTTTTCTCTCATGCCCCCTACAGCATTACAGATACAGATGGAGAAACTGGGCCAAACCGTACAGTGTCCAACTCACACTCTGGCAACTCCAGGAATTTTGTATGATTGAACTTGAAACATCCATTCAGAGTGATATAAGGATAAAAACACACACAAAAACATATATATCAGTGGGTGTGTGCCCACTACAACACATTGTTTGAAATGAAATATTAAAATAAAAAATGTGAGAAATCAGTGCTAAAAGATTTGACAGATTTGCCTGTTTATCATGCATGTGAGATACAGTATATAACATGGCCAAAGACACCAACTGATTCAAAGACAACACTGGCTGGGTGTGTATGTGTCTGGGACAGCTGTTTCAGACAACCCTATTAACTGTGCTAGTGGAGAATGTATTTCTAGAGGTTTCTTCCATGTCAGATTTTTGTCATAATCATCTTCTATTCTCTGTATTTTTGTTGTGCTTTTTATTCTTATTTAGATCAAAATTATTTGTCTCTTTTATATAAACGATTACCAGAAATTTAAGACGACAAAATATCTGACAAATATTTGCATAAATCCGCTATAATATTGCTGTTTTTGGTCACGCTGTGGGTAGGTTATGTAAGAACAATGAAGAAATAATAAATATTAATATACTAAATATGATCCCCTTTTGCACTGTATCTCTGTATATCTCTGTGCACTTACAGCAACCTGTGTGATAACAGGCGTCTGGTGTGAGATTTTTTCATCACAGTGAGGCTTGTGTGCAAGTGTATTTTTAGGTATATTCCCTTTTCCCTGTGTATTTGAGAGAGTAAGCCTGTCATGTCTGCCGGTGGAATTACTTTGCCGCCATTGGCTGATTCCCACGCATTCAATCAGAGCTGTGGCTCCTGCCACACACATTCACACACACATTAACGCACACATACATGCACTCAGAGGAAGAAAGGAGACCTCTACCGATAAGCCATTCAAACTCAAAGCTCCATTACTGAGCGTAAGTATTTACATTCTAAACTTTTCTTTTAGGAAATGTTTATGAAATACAATATTGTGATGTGTCTTTACCAGAGTTTAAACAAGAGCCAGATACGAACTTCAAAGTTTTGGCAAATTTGTGTGGTATATATTTTGGCAAAATGGGGATGTATGAGTGTAAATGATGAGAGTAAAATGAGGACAGCTAAAATGATCTGCTTCAGTTGGTGTTCAGTTTTTTAGTTTGTTGGTGTGTGCTCATGTTTTTATTCAAGTGTGTGGGATGGTAACAAGAAGAAAAAAACATGCAGAGCTTGAGCTAGTAATTCTGTGCAGGCAAAAGACAGAATGCTCCTCAAAACTAAAACATTTCTACAAGCTGCTACATGAGCTGTATTCTGGAATTAATGCTATGATAAGAAAACTTTGCCTCATGCTCCCAATAAAAACTATTTTTTTACCAGAAAGAGACAAGCAGATATTCTGAATGTGACACAGGAAAGTGAACAGAGATTTCATCATATCACTAACACTACAACAGAACAGATGGTGCAGGTGGGAAACACTAAATCACTCCAGAGGTCTTGCCTGGGTTATTCCTGAAAAAAAAACCACATAACAGCTGAAACGTCACAAAGTGATGCATGAGGATTTGGCTTAGAGTTTTTGTTATCTATGAAAGATGATGAGTTGTGTGCACAGATTTTTTGAAAATTTTCAAAATGAAATAATAGTACTATTACAATAACAATACAATATAACCTCTCCATTAACCCTAAATTCTGGCGGTTTGCTGCATGTTTGTCTATAAGCCAGCACAGAGGATCCAGAGTTTTAAATAAAACCCTCCTGGGATTTATAAGCACAGAAGCGGATTTTCTCCCTAGAGATATTTGCTTTCATTTTGTCTCAAAAGAGCACCAGAAAGACTTAAACTCAGGGTGCAATAAATCTAAATGAAAGTATGACTAATAAACTGTGTATTTTCCACATCCCAAGTGCAAAATGTGACCTTGTCAAAGCGTTCATTATTTACAAAAAACTACAATAATGTCCCACCGTGAGAGTGACCTTGGACACAATATGGACTGCAGGTTCAAAATTGCGTAGGCAAAAGCAAGCGTTCAATATTTGGTTGAGAAAGTGTGGGCGCCTAGAGGGAAAGAGAGGATCTGCGGCTCAGTATAACCAGTGTTGGCGGGGCTGAAAGATTCACTCGTTGTCGTTTCTGCCAATATCTATTTCGTGTGCTCTGTTTCACATTTGACAATTGCTGTCGGATCGAACAGGAATTTGTCGAGAACTTGATTTTTCCCCCTTCGAGCTCAACCATATGAATTACTCGCGACGCGTCGCTATTTGGTTACTCGCGTTATCCGTCCAAATTATCGAGGCATGTGCGTATTGCGGTAGATTGGAGATGATATCCGTTTGGCTACTGTTTTTAAAGCTGCTGGTAGGTATCCGAAGCTTGTGCATCTGTTGCATCCTTTTCTGCATGCGCAAAGCACGAAGAGGGAATGATGCATAAATTCAGTGTGCTGCATTTGTGCTATACAGCAGTGCTTGTCAGTGTGTTTAAAAGCTTTATGATGATGTTGCGTTGTCTCCATCTGATTTTCCGTCATCCATCGTCCATGTATCCTCAACGCTGCAATGATACAAAATTATTCACACAATTAAATTACTAAGTACAGAACAACAATAATTGAACTGTATAATCCAGGGCAGCTTCGTTCTTGTTAATTGTACTTTGTAACATTTTAGCTGCTTTTCCAAGTTTTGTATTGACAGTGTAAATATCAATTTTGTCATTAAAATCAAAGTCAGAGTCGATACTATGACATTTTCCAGGAAGTTTGAGTTAATGCAACAGACTCCCTTATTGGATAATGTCTGATGACATCACATTGGTCTCTGAAGAATTGCACCTCTGGCAAAGTGATGTTCAGACATCAGATATGTATTTTCCAAAACAGAGAGGGCAGCTTTAGGGTGAATGGTGGTTACAGCACATGCATAAACTCAATACGAACAATAGATTTGTTTCCCTCTCTCTTACTGAATAAACTCAAGCTGATAGCCAGAATAAAATCCACTGCATGGGATTATGATAACGTTGCCAATGCAAAGAATGAACCCTTCTTTTATAGAACTGCTTCTACGTACAGTAGCTCATATTGTGCCATAAGCAAGACAGGCCTCCTGGTGCAGAGCATGTTGCCAGGCAACCGCTTAAAAAACATGAAAAACACAGACTCTCTGAAATCATTTCCTGCCAATAAATTCTGACTGCTATTCCAATGTCAAATGAATTGGCATTATGCTCATCCACATAAACACCTCAGAGTTTTATTATGCTGTAGAGGTGCGAGATAGATAGTCTGTGCACTGAAGCAGCTTAGAGACAAGGGAAGGACAAACTACTAAGTAACAAATGGGGGAACAGGAATTTAATCAGCCTAGACATTAAAGCACATGAAGAAAAATTCAAAGGAGAATATAATTATGTTGTTTGTCAAAGTACAGTCACACAATTAGCGTTTGAAATGAAAGTGCTTTTAGGAGAAATGTAGGAGGAAAATCTAAAAAAAGCTTTACTCAGGAGGTTTTATTATTACAGCTTTGCATAGCCTTTCACAACCTTTACATTTTAAAGCTTTTAGCTAAACCAACCTAATTAAAAATAGAAGTAAAAACAAGAAATTCTGTTCTTTGGAATTTAAATATTTAATAGTTTTAATTATCTATGATATACAGTATATAATATATCTATCAGTAACAAATGTCCTAATGCAAATTTACAGCCCACTTTTAGAGATGCTCTGTTAGAAACTACATCTCATGGTGAATTGGTTTCAAAGATGTCCACCCACCTTCCATTTCTAACAGTGTGTATACCAGAATAGCTTGATGAAACTGAATTGCACCTGAGCTATCGAAAGGAGCAAAACTAAAGTTGTTGGTATGTTGTTATGTGTTTTGTGTTCCTTAGCTTCGTGTTGTGTTCCTTTAATTCTAAACAGAATTAAATTCTTGTCAAACTAACTTTCATAGAGAGCCACAGCTGGTGTGAGAAGGTCAAATGGAAATGAACTAAATGAAGGCAAAAGCCCCTCTGTAAATCAGCAACAACAAGAGCAGGAATACCACTCTGAGGCAGTCACCATGGAGACCAGCCAGCTTCCAGAAATGGCTGATATAACAGACTGTAAAATGGATCCTGGGTATACAGAGGGCCAGAAATGCCAGTTAAGTGAGGAGGAGGAGGACGAGAAGAAAGAGGAGGAGGTGGAGGAGGAAGAATGTTTTGCCACATTTCTCTCAGTGTGCCTGGATACCGCAAAGAGCAACTCACAAAAAGACATGGTTGACCAAAAAAGTAAGGCCATAACCAATGAATGTGAGGGCTCAAGTGAATCTGACGGGAGCACAGACTCTCAAGAAGGCATTTTGGTCAAGGTCAAAGAACAAGAGCAGTCAAACTGCAAAGAATCTTTGATCTCTGTGCCTAATGATGACTCTGACCTGAATGACCTACCAGAAGATGAGAAGGAAATCAACATTACTGAAGATGCCCAGGAGGAAGAACACAGTGAGCCCCAGGAACAGGTGGATGCACAAGAAAACTCTGTGTTGGAGCAGCAAATCAATGAGCTAACAGTTTCTGAAGTCACCAATGATACTTGTCAGGATATGGACAGAGATGATCTCAGTGATTGTCTGCATGTGGAGATGGCTATTATTTCATCAGACAGTGATGTGGAGGAGCAATGGAGATCCATAGTTCCATCAACTGTTGACCAAGAAGAGATTGAAGAGAATGGTGATCTTTTGGGTTTGGATAAACCAGAGGAAAACTCAGAAGACCAACCAAGCCAGGAAGACAATGCAGTGACTCAGAGCAATGCTGAACCTGAAGATGGAATCATGGACACGAGCATTAGTGAAAGTGATATTCTAGAACAACCGGAATATCCCACAGAATGTGAGCTGCAAGATATTTCTCTGGATTCTTCTGCCCATTACTGTAGTTTAACCAAGATTCCAGAGGTTGAAGGAGAGGTTGGGATAAACTCAATGCACAACCTTCAGCGCCTGTCCTGTTCAACATCTGAGCTTGACAAAAAGTTACCACATGACTTCTGCGTGGTTCAGGAAATAAAAAGTGAGAATGTCAGCACAGAGCATTTGGATTTCAGGGTGGCTCGCAAACAATGGCTAAAGATTGAAGAGCAAACCAAGGGACAGGTGCAGCGGCCAATAGTGAGGCACGGGTCTTGCCAGGGTGGTCATAGCTTCATGTATACACCTGTGCGCAACATTGATCGTCCAAGGAATGTCCCTGACACAGACAGTCTTCGTCTGGGAGATTACCAATATACTCAGTTCAGCCCCTGTTCTGAGGACTCTGGTTTGGACGACACAAGCTACAGGTCACCTTATGACGAGCCGGAGACTCCAGTGGAGAGGGAGATCCGTGAAGCTCTGGAGAGAGAAGAGAATTTCAGACGAGAGAGAGCAATGGCAAAGGCCTCTGCTGATGAGGCTACACAAGGTAAACCCAGGCATGGTGCTCTTCCGCACAGCAGATCAGAACCTGGGGAAAGAGGAAGAATGTTTGACATACCAGAAAACAGATGCAGGCCTCAGAGACCTTCTAGTGCAAGATCTTCAGCTTCCTCCATCACTTCTTCATCTGCAAGAGGTCCCACATACCATGAAATGACAGCCAACAACGTCATTATACTCGAGCCCGACTCCTACCCCACAAGCCCACGAAACCGAGAAAAAGGTAGTCTGCTCTCTCCAGTGACAAACAGTTTCCAAGAATGGGCATCAGACATGAACAACATCATTATCCTGGAGACATCCAATCTCATCATCCGAAGTGCCTCAGAATTCTGCCTGAGCACTGCATGCCAGGAGACACAAGAGAGCACATTTCACAACAATCCATTCTTCAAACTGCGCTCCCATAGCACCCAGTCTCTGGTGGACCAGGAGATCAAAATAGTTAAGCAAAGAGATGAGGAGTTTAGGAGGCAGAGAGCACAACTATATGCAAAGGAGAGATATGATGCGGTCCTCGTGTCCCCCAGCCAACTGCAGAATTTCACGTATGAGAGACCAGGTAATATTTTTAAAAAGAATGTAGAGCTTCAGTTTATAAATACATTAATTTTATTTTTTGGAAAGATATATTGTAGCAAATAACATAACTAATGGACACTTTACAGGTGAGGTTCCAGTGAAATCTAAGTCATCCCCCTCATCTCCATCAAAGACACGCAAAATGGACCGCTCCACTTTGTCCTGTGACAACAAGGTACAGTATGCCAAATTAAAGCATGTTTGGCCTGTTTCACACCACACATGTAAAGAGTGTGTAAATGACACTGCTGCCAAGCTACAACAGCGGGTTAGTTCTGTGCTTTCACACTGACAGCTTTTCTCTCCATAATTGCTGCAGTGACTATGGGAATATCTGGGTTACATTGTGGGTTAACTGGGTTAAGTGTTTTA
This sequence comes from Ambastaia sidthimunki, assembly GCA_036877625.1. Lineage (NCBI taxonomy): Eukaryota > Metazoa > Chordata > Actinopteri > Cypriniformes > Botiidae > Ambastaia > Ambastaia sidthimunki. The sequence goes on from JAZGTK010014346.1 coordinate 6,826, forward strand.
TTTAATAACTGTCAGGAATGGGTACAAATGGGTACCAGTGAGCCAATGAGAATTTGTACACACTTGATTGTCATGAAATCGATTTTACATAAGGAGGGTGGACCACATTTACATCCAAATAATAATTAATCCACATGGGAAGGAACCCAGATCCCACAGTGTAGAACACAAAGAGCTTAAATTGCCTGGATTCATTCAGACTTACTGAAAGTGCTGTTTTTGTGCATCACTGCACATAGCATTCCAAGCCACACAAATGATGGGGGATTTACTTCATTATTTATGCTGCTTAATAATTTCTATATTGTATAAATATGTTTTTATTCATATATGTCATTTTTTAAATGCATTATGTGTAGTATAAATGGACTCTAAAGTCTAAAATGCTTCTGTTTTCCAAAGCTGCACTGCTTACCCAAGTAGTATAAATGCTCTAACCTTTTACATGATGCCAGTATAACATAATCAGTGTGAAACAGACCTGTGCGTTTTGTGCATATTTTTCTGTTTGTTTGCAGTTTTATGTATATTAATGTTTACATATAACTGTCCTGAATTTCATTTCAATGCATCTTTCTGTTGTTCACGCAAATGTCTTTGACGTCTCATTGTTCTGTGCTCATTTCACCTTGAAACTGGAAACTGCATGCAGTTTTACAGGTGAAACTTTCTCCTTTAGCTCCCTGAGGCATCTTTCCCTCGACTCAGACGGAAAAGTGCCCTGGCCCAGAGGTGGGAGGCAGGTATCTTTGCCAATCATCAGCAACAAGACTGAATGATTTGATTATATGAAGCACCTAAGCAAAAATTAATTCTCTATTACAGTGTAAGCATGTAGAAATAGATTCAGAAAGTAAAACATAGTATTATTAAAACCTGAAATTTATTAGGTGAGTATTAAAAATATTCACAACATATGTCACTGCAAAACTAACCTTTTTACATTTCTGAAGTGAATAGTATTTTCATTCTGAATTTTACCCTGGATAAACTTTTATATTATTGCATATAAAGCACAATGTATAATATACTCTTAAATTGCACTATGTACAAAATAAAAGCCAAACATTAATAACATTATTCTAATTTCACAACACATGCATCATTTAAAAAAATACATGAATTTTGATTCTTAGACCAATAATCAATTTCTTAAAATATTTTTGTCACTTTAATCATAAAAGCCCTGAAAAGTTAAACGATATATCTTCATTGATTTCATCTATTAAAAAGTGCAATTTAAGGTGGGGAACAGGACTGTACAGAATGTCTAACATAATAGTGTTGGATGTACTGTAATCGTTTCAGTGTGTTTACTGTAGCTTCCAGAGTTGTTATAAGTAGCTGGTTTCTGTACCATAATTACATTGTGAGCATCTGAACTATTTTCTGCTTTGATTGCCTGCTAATAATCGGTATACTTATTCCTGCGTGAAAATACTTCAAAATGTGAATTGCACTTCATTATATTCATGGATGATATTGGATCATAGATGTTTCTGTCTTGCAATATGTTTTCGATGCAAAGTACCATTCAAATATTTAAATAAAATGCCATTATACCTGGAAATGATGCAAAGAGCGTCTCCTGTTATTTTAACAGTTTTAGGTATTCATTCGACTTTCTGTCCTGTAATGTTGCCATTCATATGCCGGTTATATCTGAGTGATGGAGTCGAGAAGTAAGATACAGAATACTGAGTTTCCCAGCACAAAAAAAGCAAGAATGGCAACTCTGAACTTGGTGTCCTGTAAAAACAGAAAGAAGGGCATTTTATTAGGATCCTTAGATGAACTGTATGTACAGGGTCCAAAATAAACACTCGTTAAGTGCCATAGATTAGTAAATTTTGTCTTTGGAGGCACAACTAGTAGCTGTATTACTTGCATTAAGTCCAAAAAGATGCACAGTTTTGTGGCCTGTAAGAAATATTTATGGCCAGTAAATGCTTTTCATTCACCTGTAATTGTCATGTGGCGAAAAGCTCATTTTGGACCCTGATGATATACATGAGTTTCTGTGAGCATTAAATTTAGAATTTGATGTTCAATGCATTTATTTTGTCAAGCTCATTGTGATACACTTTTATGCTTAATATTACTTCTATCTTTATATTTGACTGAAGTTTTGTCTTACCCAGTTTTCACTTCCTGAAAAATCTGAGAGAACAGGAGTTTTGTCTTCATTTTTACCCCCTGTAGAGACAAATGGGAATGACTAAGACAGTTTCTGAAAACATGTTTTGCCTCATTTAGTCTCGGCTGGAATCACTGTGCAATTTATTTCTAAATCACAGGCATGTATGATTGACTAGACGCAGTGTACTCCCAGTTAAATCAGATGTATGCAGTCATTTAAAATAAGCTCTTGTTGCAAGAGCTTTCCACATACAGACCTTTCCTTATAACACCTTTTTATGAAGTTGTAACACTAGCTTTAATACAATGGTCCACACCACAAAACCACAGAGCACTCCAGGGGTCCATGGATAGGGCAGCAACAGAGACTGTTGTTGTATTCCAACAATCACAGAAATCCCTTGAATAAAATAAACACCCCTGTGCAACCAATTAAATATCCACCTCCTGAGAAAATGAATGTTATTCATTTCCAGATGTTTACTTGTATGAAATCAATAATGTGATGTATATTACCTTGAGGAGTCTGGGACTGGTCTGAATGCAGCCATTACAGGCTGACAAAAAGCAGGAATCATAACAGTGCAGCCCAGGTATGGATGAGCACCTGCTCTCTGCACAGCACCAATATACACAAATTAAAAACAATACAACACAACACCAGAGTAACACCACTGTCTTTGACATTGACCCTAATAATACAATACTGCCCCCTTCTGGCACAGAGTGAAACTGTGGTATTGTGTAGAATAAATTATTATCAAATAATATTATAAATTGAATTTGTATTACAAATTAGTGTCTTATGGGTATACAGCATAGCCTTTACTTACTGAGCTCCATTTTTGTCTGTAGATAAAAGAAAAAAATAAAGCCCACAGCTGTGAGCAACACTGTAAGAGACATCAAAACACGATGCACGTGTTAAAACAGAACATGATTAACATAATTTACAACCAGGGAAGACATATAGAGTTACAGATAACTAATTTAAATGTAAAAAAATACAAAACAAATGCAGCAATTAAATGTGATTGTTCCTAATATTTTGAGGCAAATGTAGAGTTCAAAAACACATTTGGGACAAAACTCTCCTACCTGAAACCATATTTTCTGTCCAAATAATGTTTGTTCTGGCCAATCAGGTTTAAAATAGCTGGCCATTAATGTTCCAGTACTTCCTGCTAGCATCCAGCCAATCAGCATAAGTGCTCCTACATTTCCAGAAGCAGTTGTTGTTTTCATTATATTTGGATACGGTTTTTGATATTAAGTTTATTCATTGGGTATGACAATAAAAAGCTAATTTAATTAACAATTTGTCATTTAACTCCTGCATTTATTCAAAGCAATTACAGGTCAAATAACCTTAAAGCTGCCTGAGAATTCATGGGGTTTGAACCTACAACTAACAAGGCTCTAGCACTATGCAAATCACTGTGGAATTCTCAGTTAGCTGCAGTAAACGTAATTAAAGCAGAACACTTACCCTGAAATTTCATGAGCAGTAAGGATCGAGAACCTGTAAGTATCTTAGGAGGACCACTAATAACCTGAGAATGGGTGGAAATCAGTGGCTGCCGTGTGTGTCTATGGATCATACCTGAAACAAAATATAACAACAAAGCTATATATTTGACTGTCACTTTAATTCAAAGCAACTCACATTCAAGGAATTCTTTTTTGTATTCTCTGGGATCGAACCCATAATCTTGGTGTAGCTATGGTGTCATGCCATTTGACACCCATGGCAATAGCTGTAAACATCACCAGCTGTTACTGGTCAAAGTTTTTTTAGGAAATGTACTTGTGCTTGTCTCCTTGTAAAAGTTTACTTAGACTTCCGTTAAACCATAGCAAACTAGCTGTAGCTATTTCATTCCCTGTGCACCTGGTGACCCTTTACTGCTGTCATAAAACAAATGACAGGAAAGTAGAACCAATTGTCTGGGTCGTCACTTGTTAATCAGTAAGGTAAGAATTCTGGATCTATGGACCAGCAGGGACAATGCAGCAAGACAATGTACTGAACAGAGATCATTAAAACATTTAAAAGTTACGTGCAGCACTGTATCGGATGTGGTGCATAATCATTTGACAAACATGAACAGTTTCCAAAAGTTGAGAAATCTTTGGATCGATCAATGTATATGAGCCAATGGCTGATCCATCAGGGTTTGTGGCATCTCGGGCCTGAAGCAGGAAGCCCTCAAAGTGCTCACCTCCAGAGAGAGTGACTATGGACATTGCAAGTGTTAATTACACTAAATAAATTAAATCAGACAAAGAAAAGGAACAACATTGTTTAAACTCATTCAAAAGAAATAAACTGGAAACAAGGGCAATCACTGGCTGAGTCATATGACTGGACCTACATACCTTTAATCTGTTCCCCTGGGCTGAACTCACTGACACTCACAGTCATTATGTATGGACTGGCAGTGGTGTTAGGCTGGCTGTGATGCTGTGGCAACATTCTCTCACAAGCTTTCTCCACTTTTCTATTGCTGTATCCACTAACAGCAGTCAAACACAAAACTGCAAGGACTGCCGGAGCAGTTTGTAAATCTCCAGTGGAGACAACTTTTTCTGTGGATATATCCAGAGATGAGTAAAATTATAGCCATTGGTCCAGATGATACATTATACATTTAATTAGGCATCAGATCACATTCAGAGTTGCCACATCTTCTGACCCTTTTATTGCAAAGGGCTTTTTATAATGAGAATTTGCAATTCAGCTATAACCCATATAATTTTTAATTATAATTTTTGTAATTTTTTTTTAATTATAATTTTTTAATTTAAAAAAGTTTTAAATTGTTTAATTTTGTCCCCAATACAATGAAGACTGTCTTGAGATTTGAATGCAGTACAATGAAGGACTTCTGAACCTTCACAGCCCCCTTGATAAAAACAACATTGTTACATCTTTCACCCAAAACTACATATACGTTTATTCCCTATACAATTTTCCAATAATTTTTAAGATTATGTTATTTTCCATGTTATTTTTCTGGGACTGGAGAAAACTTTTTTTACCCTGAAATATCAGGCTTTAGTAGCCTACAAACATCTAATTCTTTTGATAAAAACGCATTTTAATGCATTTCCGTTTAATTCAGAATGACACACCAGTCTTTAAACAGGCCTATTTTTCGATCGTAAAATGTATCCATTTAATTTTACACTATAATACACTAAGACAGAGGATAACAGAGTTAAAATAATATAAAGGTCATCTGAAAGCTATAAAGCTAACGCTGCTCTTACCTGGTGGTACCTGTCTGCTCAGGTGCTGTGGTTTGGTAATAGTTTTATAGTTTGATCTGAATATTAAAAACCAAATAGGCGGAGTTATGTCACGTTTTGAGATTCTGCTCGACGCAAGATGGAGACAAAATCCGAAGCATAACAAGAGGACCGTTGAACGTTTATCTATTAATTCACTTACACTCATGGATGTATTCACGCGATTATATAACAAGTGAACTCGTGGCAAATACATGACTCGTAAACGATTTTTACTGTCCTGTATTTAACCATTTAGCATAAGGACACAGAGTAGTTCAATAAACGATGTATCTTATATTAGGGGCGTTACGGTAACGGGAAGTGGCGAGTTACCGCATACAGTACACGCCTACTTCACCAGCAAGTGGAACGACCTTAAGCTACGATCAGGAAAAATAACACCGGTGTGTCTTTTAACCCTGCTGATTATTAACAATGTATCATTTTCGTGCAAAGATGATTGAAATTTTATGTTAAGTTTGACTGGGCACTGTCCTGCATTATGCGATTCGTACTGTTGACGGTGTCACCATAAGAAGACGACTGTCAATCAGTTATCTGATGCACATTAGTGTGTTCTGCCTTGGCAAATGTTACTGTTGCCCTGATTAATATAGACTTGCTTGGCCTTTATCAGCTAGATACTTAACCTCGACCACTCTGGGTTAGAGGATACTGTTTGGCTTTGCTTACTTACTTTAAATACCGATGACGTTAAACTACCGGGGGTGGTGATGGTGCATTAAGTAGATACTGTGCGGATACAGATCTTGTTATTTGCAGGTATATTCCTTCATTTCCTGCAGCGATCTCTGGCAGTTTGTGTAGCTGTCATGATAGATGCTTCGTGCGTTCAGTTCAGTTTTGTGGTTTATAAAATGGTGCAATAATTTGTCAAAGGAAACAGTTTTGCAATTACTCAGAAGGTTGATCGGTGCATAGCTGGACTTCTGTTAAGTTCACTTATGAATGTCATCTGCATGTCTTTTGGTTCCCTTTCAGAGAAGGGGGTCCTGTTGAATTCCTGCTCAACGTTTCCTGTATGTTAAGGACGCGCTAAGAAGGGAAATCATGACACACAGTAAACAAATAAGGGTGATGGTCCTCAATGACATGGAGAAACTTGACAGGACCCTCTTCCGTCTGGACCAAGGCAAGTTTCAGCCCATGTTTATTGTTCTGTGGCATGATCGTGTTGTGTCCTCTGATAACGAGAATGCGAAGTATGATGCGTGCAGAACGTTTGTCGTTATTTATAGATGTTCTCTAAAGTTCACTTTATGTCAATACCTATTCATTCATACACTAATAAACAGTAGAGACGGCAGAAGAGTTGTGGCACTGTGCTGACTATACTATGAGATTAGTTATGGCTGTGTCCATTGGAGAAATTGAATCCATGTATCATGGAGGCATTCAGCAAGCAAAGAGACCTCAATCATGTTTAAATGCCAACAGGCTCTGGTGGGACAGCTGCAGAGCTTAACTTTTTTGTTAACTATGCTAATAAACATTAATTTGTAGT
>JAZGTK010014347.1:0-13783 GCA_036877625.1 Ambastaia sidthimunki
TTTCATTTTTTACTTGGTTACTTGTTTTTTTACTAGGTTTCCTGACATTTCTTGGTTGTTCATGACTGTAACCCTGCATAATTGCTTTAGTTTTGCCAAATTAATCACCAAACCTTATTAATAGAAATTACTTGTACATAATTAACAGCTGCATTTTCTAATTGTAAGTCAACACTATCGCATTTATGTTTTTGTCTTCTAGACGTTTATCTGCCACTTTGAATTCTGGTTCATTCCACGGAATAAGACAATGTCAACAACATATTTTAACTGTCGTTCTTTTGATAAACTCTGACATTTTCACCAAAACATCCTTTTCTGTAATGTTGTGTAATGTTAATTTAATATCAAACTGTCAAAATAACAAAAGCAATGAATAGTGTAGCACAAAACATGATTTGAAAGCCATTCAAGGTTAGTTACTGGTTATCATTCATCTTTGGATGTGAGTGACCTTCAGTTCATAAAATGCTGATGCAGAATGTGAATTATTCAGTGGCTCTTTTGAAGGAGTTCTGTGAAGTGTAGAGACATATCAGGGGATATGTTCACTTCTCTCTGTAAACTCTTTTTATGCTGAGCAACACATCAGCACCAAATAAAGACACTTCTAATAGGTTTATAGGAACATATTTATTTGTTTTATTTTTGGACTACTCATTTAATACTCGCTGTGAAAGGTGCATTAACATATTTTTCCTATATATTCATAACACCATGTGGTCATTAAATGGGTACAAGCATCCAATAGCACGCTGGTTCTTAACTGGTTCTCCTACAGGACCCAGATTTTACATGTAATATTCCAACACAATATAATAAAAAAAAAACAAATAAAAACTCATGAACTTTGACATCTCAGCATCAGAATGTTGCAGAGACTTGGGGATGGACATATCGCTTGGCTTAGCAGGCAGCAACGAATGGTGACTGGCAAGTAGTCTTGAATTATCACCATGGAAACTATCCAACCATGCCCTTACATGATAAATCATGTTAGCGTCTTAAATTATTCAGGTCTGGTTCACGTGATCTTTAGGAAAATCTCATCTCGTCTAGTTAAACATACTGTAGTATAAATATAAAAAGTGAAGTGACACAATTTGTGTCAGAATACTAAGATCCTGGGCCTGTAAACCTTTTTTAAGCCACATTTTAAATCTGTCTTAAAATAATATGCATGTATGTTATTATGGCAGGGAAAAGCAGAATTTTATCTTAACTATAGCTTTAGTTGTTTTTTTTATGTCAAATTACTGTTTAACGCACACTAAACATTTCCACCAAAATTAGTCTGAGATCAAACACTAATTGCTGGACCCCCTGTTGTAAACCCCATGCCGCTGCCTTTGATGTCAACAACAAAAGATATGAAAAGCATTAAAGCCGGTTTATTTTGCTGTTCTAACTATGCATGATTTTATAATTAGTTGCATCTCATTATTTGCATGCAGCATTGATTTTTCTCTGCTGTCTGTAACCCGAGCAGAACATGATTTGGGTCCCATCTGATCTACAGTTAAGAAGCCACAACAATAGGACATTGTTGCTGTTAAATGTTATATCGCATGAAATGCTATTCATGAAAAATGCACTGAGACATCTGAGTAAAGGTATACTAAATCATTAAAATGCCAGCAGCATTTATCAACTAGGAGTTACGCAGTTTTCCTTCACCAACATATTCAAATAATATATCAAATAATGACAACACATATACAGTAATACCTCAGGAAGTAATTCACACTTTTTTCATCAGAAAACCCAGAGATAATTATAGCTTTATGTAATAATGCAGTAGATTCATTTTATAATAAAATACCCTTTCAGCTCTCTAACACCTCATCCCCTTTAACTGCCACCCATGGAAGTCATTATAGGTCTCATTTTCTAAACACATTTTCTGTATCGCGGCTCTTTAAAGAAACAGTTGGCAGTAATATTGTAAGGGCCAGAAGATAGTGTGCAAATGAAACAAGTACAAAAACTGCATACATTTGCATACAAGTGGGAAACAAAAACAGTAATAGCACATCCATTAATATTAAAAAACTGCCTACCACTCCTCATAATAGCTAACACAAAGTCCTATGGGTTATTAGAACAATTCAAGCATATTTCAGGGTTGAATTAAAACTAGAACCAAACGCCGAACCTGGGTTTGTTCATGTGTTGACTATAATATGGAAGAAGTTACTAAGTTCTCCTGTTGATGTGAGTTAATTAATTGAGTTAATTGCTTCAAGATCTGTTCTTTCAGAGATCAGAGTGGGATGACTCAAGCAGATCATCCGTCTTGTGACAGGCTGCTCAGAGCTTTTAGCATAGTTCACACTTTGCTCAGGTCCAGCTTGCACAGATAAGGGGAGCGAAAGGAACCCAAGTACAGGTGGCCGTTGTGCTCATGAGCCTCGCTGATGTAGGCGGCCACCATCCCATGCGGGTCATGGAAGCTTCGCACACACGTTCCTCCATCCTGTAGCTCCACCACCAGACTGTAACGCGGCACAAACTTCAATAACGTGTCTTGATTAAAGAGCTGAAGACACCAAAGGAAAACATTTTTGAGAATCTTCATGCAGCTCTATCTAAATGACAGTTTAAACACCATAAAGCACCATAAAAACATTAAACAATAACTGATTCTTGTCTGTTTTGAACAGATGTGGGCAGATATGAACTGTCATTGTATGGAAAACAGCTACATCAAGATTGTTCTTTTGGTTTTCACTAAACACAACAGTATACAGGTTTGGAACAACATAGGTGTGAGTACATTTTACATTTATTCATTTGGCAAACGCTTTTATCCAAAGCAACTTGCAATGCATTCAAGGTATACATTTTTATCAGTACTTGTATTCCCTGGGATCAAACTCACAACTTTTGCGCTGCTAACGCAATGCTCTACCAGATGAGCTACAGGAATAAGTAAAAACTAACAGTTTTTTTTTATTTAAAATGTTTAACTATTTCTTTAACACATAAGTATTTTTTGTATTGTTTAATCTCCCAAAGACAGATACCTTAAATATGAACTTTTTAATCCATGGTCTCTGAGACAGGAAGTCAAGCATGGAGAAACCAGGATTGGGTCGAACAGCAGACATGGCAACCCAGTAGCCACCTGAAGAACTGCGTCGGATGTTGTCTGGAAATCCTGGAAGGTTCTCTATAAATGTATCCATGCCCCCTTTATTTAGACCAGACACATGGACTCTGTAGAAGGCACACGAGAAGAAACAACATTTATCAGCTCCAGTTCTCAAATCTGACTGGAGAAGTTTCATAAATGCTGAAATCAAAGCAGACCAGCAATGTGATGCTTCTCAGATTATTATATATTTTTTTTTAATGTGGATGAGTGATGCAAAATTAAGATGCATCTTTATATATCAGCACTCACCCTTCTCTCTAGCCATTATACTGGCTATTAAAAACCCATATCAGTAGATTACAATACTAATGAAAATATAAATAAAAAACAAAAAATATATGTAACTTTTTATTGCCACTTTTGGATTACAGCATTTTTTAAAATGCTAGAACACATATTCACAGTTTAAAGGCTCTTAAGAATGAAACAATGATTATGATCCGTGTAGCTAAAGGTAGGGTAGGCAATTTTGAAGACACCATAAGATTCCACCCTCCTTTCAAAACACTCTCCAAAGCCACGCTTCCTCCAAAACATGAACACATACATAGTTTGAGTAGGACATTCTATCACTGCATTCAGACCACCTAATAATTGCTATCAGGATGTGATTAACCAGTTAATTAACCAGTGATTGTAAAGAATTCTTATTGAGTGTTTATCTTCTGACTGTGATTATAACCCCTCAGTAAATCTATGAGGAGGAAAAAAATCCTCTTGTACCTACTGCTGTTTCTCCACAGTTAAAACTACTCATTTAAATAAATAGATCACCACAGGCTAAAAATCTCCATTAAATATAAAAGGCTTCTGTGAAACCTTCTATGTCACAGAGAACACCCCAGCTTCATTCACTGCCAAAAAAAACATGAAATGCATCTCTCCACCCAGGAAGCTTAATGATGAAGCCTGTTACCTTGGCAACTGCATGCTCTCATCATTTATCCAGGTAAAGCAAAGAAGAACGGTCCGTGCCTCAAGCAGACACAAGACGCTGGGTCACAGGACTGTGTAATTCAGGAACTTGGTCGTGAGACAATAAAGACGTGACGGAGAATTTATGTGTTCTACTTGACATGACAATTAATGAACTTCAAGGTAGAAAGAGAAATTAGACTGGAAGATCAGAGTTTACTGAAATTTAAATGTAGATTAAACTGATGCACAGAACAGATTATATGATAGAAAACATGGGCATCTCTAAAATCCAAACTCTGGAACCTGCTTTAAGGCATGACATTAATTATAACTATTTTATGCTCTTAAAAAATGCACAGCACAACTAAAAAGTTCTCCAGGTTTGTTTTTCTATCATTTTGTCCCCAGTGGTCCTTTAATGCTGGCAAAATGGGCTTTCAGTAAAACTTGGATGCCTGTGCAGTTGAAAGGTAAAAAAAGTTTTGAAATCAATGCTACCTGACTAGGGAAAACAGAGAAAATGGGCTGTTGTCTTTCCTTTTGCTAAATACGTAGGAAAACATCAACACCTATAATTCACTTGTCTGACTGTGGGCAGTGTTATAAATAAATGCAAAAATAAAATCTGTGGGTTTTACAAAAGCTTGGGGGCGTCATCTGGTTTGCTGACCTGAATCACAGTTCAGGTAACAAATAGAAAGAGTAAATGTATTTATAGTGTATTTACATATATACAAATACTACGGACATTGTAACAATATAAAGCAGGTTGAATCAGTGAACTTACACTTCAGTAGTTCTTTAAAGTCATGAACTAACTTTTTATCACCAATGTAATGTATCTTTAAGTCTTATGTACACACCCCTTCGCATTTAAAAGGAGCAACACTGTTAATATAATTTGTGCTGCCTGCCATATCATTCCATACAGATTCAGAAACAATCCACATTGAAATGTGCCACTCAAACTGTTAAGATCAGACTGAAATGATCATATGCTTTCACTGTAGAATGAATGAGTAAAATATTTGTTTAACCAGTGTGGTGTATCACCTTCTTATTCTTGCCAAAGTGGTTTCAGCCACCAGTACAGATTCCTCATCAGGGAAGAGCTGGATGCCGTTTGGGAAGCGCAAGTTCTCCATCATCACAGTAATTTCTCTGGTCTCTGTGTCATACTCCAGCACTCTGAAACATATGAAAACATAATTTCCTATAAAAACAATAAGTCAATTTAGAAACAATGTTACAACAAACAAAAGCCCATATAAAGCACAGAAATGTTTCATGCCCCATTTACCGTCCATCTGCTGTGGCTTCCATGATCAGGTGCATGAAGTCTCTGCGGTGCCACCTGCTGCTGGAGTCAGTGAAGTACACCTTCTTCCCATCCTGAGTAACATCCAGATCGTTCACAAAGGCCAGACGTCGGCCCCCAATCATCTTTCCTGTGGTCACCAGACATTTCGCATCACCTAGCATGCAAAAAGATGACAGACGTAGTGTTACCGTAATGGCAAAACTACCGGGTGATGAAATACTGCTTAAGTTACCATGAAATCAAAATGTACTATTTTTATTTTTATGGAATATTGCAGTGTTTATTATAAATTAATTATCTGTGCATTATTTTTTATTAATATGCCCTTATAATCTTTAACAAACATTAAGCTCCCCTCTGCCCCACAAACGACATTTCTTGATGATATTTTTCCCTGAGCGCTGAGATTGACTCTCTAATGGTCAGGCATTTTCTACCCCTTGCCCTTCATTTTTTTCTCACTCCAATTTTACTTGAATATGTCACAACAGGGAAGCAGTCATTTTAAACAGTCATTTATAGTATGCAATTGTAGTATTTTGTAATATGTTAATTTCAAATTTTATAGCAGAATATCTGGATGTTTACTCCCCTTTCTTTACCTGTGACAGGATTGACCTCAAACAATCCCAGATAGGCATCAGCTACAAACAAGGTACCGTTGGGTCCCACACGGATTCCTAGAGGACGTCCGCAGTTATGCTCGTGTTCACGAGATCCTTTGAATTAGAAAACAAATGAAATAGGCTCAATTATCTCAATAGTATCAACATAACACATTGAATCAAATGTGTCTTTAAATAGAAGCCTGAACATTCTAAGCATGTTTAATGATTGCTTCTGCTATGTCAGCATTTCACAGTAAACCAGACCAGAAGGAATATATTCTCTAAAAATGCTCTTGTCAATTCCCTCCCACTATAAAATGTTCAAACATCTTTATGGGTGATGTTAACAGGTACATATGTGTTGCACATGATAGAAGATTTATATTTTAATTTTGCGATTGTTTTTTAAAACCAACAATTCCCATCATAGGAAGTGATGCAGACATGCACTACACTGCCTCAGAATTATTCTTACTGTCTTATTTTATAAACAAAATTCATGACACTCTATGACTCTTAAGTTTCAAACAGTGAGTTTATAACTGTGAATGATGCAAGCAAGTGTTTGCTTTTTCTGCTTTGATGACAGTGTCCATCTTTCCTGACACCAATATCCATGACTGACGCTTATGAAATGTTTTCAGAGAAAAGTTCATATACTGATGAAGAAATTAACTAAAGCTTGTTTAAAACAAGAGTTTGAATCATTAGTTTGACACAATTTGGGGTTAGCACTGGTGGTTTCATCACAAATACCTTCCATTCAATCATTCATTCCTGTTTTTAATTTTGTTTTCAAAAAGAGGTATGTGGCCTTTAGTCAATGTCTTTCAATGACTCGTACTGCATTACACAATTTTTTAACTATCACATGGTTTATAGAATGGGAATGCCTCCAAACCCACCTGCAACTGACAAATCACACCTGTTCATGCCTGTGATATAAATAAAGACTAGTGACTGTTTAAAAGCCCATTTATATGTCCTGCCCAAACTTCCCTAAGCAAATATATGACCACAAGGAAGAGAAAATAGTGCTCAAACTTTATGGGATCTTTAACAGATTACTTATATTTGATATTTGTCAAGAGCATCATGGAATAATGCCATCTTTTGAAAGTATTTAAACACAAGGTATAACCTGGGTGTACCAGGAATGTGCTGTAAGATTACACAAAAGTTAAAGTTAGATTTCTTTATTTCTAAGTTATTAAACCTATTAACAAAGATTCACATTTATGCAACAAACCCACAAACTCTGTATGTTTCAAATGATTGGTGGTTGATCATGATAAACACATTACACAGTCTGTATAGAAGCCGGCAGGTATTTCTGCTGTTCTTACCACATGGTGGCTTGCCAAGTGTTGTCAGCACATTAATGCTCCTGCCCTCAATTTTCACAATCTTGCCATCAGCAGTGCCAGTGTACAAAACATCTACAAAACATTACAAGCTAGTTATTGTAATTTATTACAAGCTTTTTTGAAAAGGGTTAAAGACGTGTATATATGTCTGTGTGTGTGTGTATCAGGCACACATACATATACTGTATATAGACACACACTACCATATACATACAGTTACAGTGTGTAAGCACATAATCATAGTCAACTCATCTTTCAATTGTTTTGGCCTGTTTTCAAACACTCAGTTTACATTGCCAAATGCTTAAGATAAACTGGGTAAAAGGTCAAGCACTGACTAAATTGCTTTACAAACACTGACCTCCAATGTTAGCAATGGATTCTGGGCCGAGAAGTTGGTCCTCAAACAGTCGCTCTGCTTGTCTCAATTTAATGTTGGGCTCATAACAGCCGCTCATAAGAGGAGGTTCACTTAGACTGATTTATTGTGAAAAAGGAAAACAGAAACCTACATGTCAACACCAAAGCCATCAGTTATTAACCATTGACACAGAACATAAAGATGAGGGGAAGTGAGAATGCACTGAGAGTTCAGTTTCTGAATGAAGGCTAATTCTGGATTGCAAAATTTCTAGCTTGACAAACAAATGTAACAGGAAATGTCTTAGGATATTTGCAATAATAGATGAAAAACTGCCTAAGTCGTTTGCCTAAGAAGTAGCTCTGGAAGTTTGGAGGTTATGAACTGTGCTCACCTGAACGCCTCTGGCTGAATGGGGGACTCGAGGAGGAAAATGATCACAAGCAGTGGAAAGAGCAGGAACGCCACCAATGTGAGTAATGTCACACGAAACACCTTCCCACTGTAAGTGCTGCAAGACATAAACACCAGCATTTAATTCATGAAAAAACTGCCACAGAGTGAGTAAAGTAAATGCAATGGGTGTCTTACCTCGTGCTTTTGTACTGGGGTTCATGGGTTTCGTCTGTAATGATATGAGGTCTGTTCAACCTCCTAAATCGTAGTCCTTCTGGTTCATTCATGCTGCTGAGCTGTTTTTCTCTGCTTTTTTGCCGTTTCACAGTTTTGTTCGCGAAAACATGGATCAATAAACGTTTCTCCACCACACTAGAAATGTATTCACTACATTGAACACCCAGCGCAGTTCATGACGCGCCGGTCCCGACAGCAGCAGTGATGTGTGAAGACAGCGACGAGTTGACAGCTTCAACGTGATACAGTCGCGTTTTACATTAAAGTCCTGCACGCCTTAACTAATATATTTTGATTATTATTTATTATCATTATTGATTATTATTATTATTTTAATAATTTTACATTTAAACAGGTATTAAAAATTTTTGTATTTTATTATATTTTACTTTTATTAAATCATTACTACAAACAACACTCCACATAAACATATTGATGGATTGTGTATGAACAGTGGGGTAAGCTGTGCTGCTCAACGCTTGCAGTATGGAACCTGTATACGTCTGTATACGTCAACGTTAAACCGTTATTAGTAGAATTAATATAATATTTAATTCATGTTTGACTTTAACTATGAAAACTGAACGCGTTTAATCTTGGCCTCATGTTTCTGCCTTCACAGTGTTGGTGAACTCTGGCTCTTGGTGACCTAGCTCTTCAGATCTGTATGTCGATGTTTCAGTGGCAGGTGTCACTGAAACATTTGTAATATGTTTTTTTTTCGTAATAATCTCTGTGGTTGGTTTAAATTGCTTTTAGCTAAGACAGTATCCCGCTGCTTGACTGAGGCGTAGCATCCAGGTTGCCATGACAACACGGGCAAGCTTGCCATTTAATCTTTTTTCTCTTTATTCTCTTTTAATTATTTTTTATATTTTTCTGTCTTATTAATATATATAAATGCGTATAATATAACCTAAATTACCATAGTTATCTTCCAAAATTGATTAAGATTGATACTCTTCAGACTCAACAGGTGCATCTGTTAACACAAGACCATTGCTAGTTACAGCAAAGACAAAACAGACGAATTATTTAACTTATCAAAAGTAAAACTTGTCATTAGAATGTAATCAGGATTAATTTATCTGTTGTTTAAATAAAACTCGTGCCACACCAGTTTTCAGTTGTTGGGTGGTTGATATTGCTTGGCTAATAAATTTCCTGCCACAAAATGCTTCAAGCCTGACTTTATATTTAAATAAGGGCACTAAATAAACATTACACCAGCTAGACAGTCCAGCTGGTACAAATCCTGCAATAATTAAACAATTTACACATACTGAAAGATTTAACACTACTAAATCAAGGCTTTACCAAGGTATTTAGTGACCACAAGAAAAACAATGTATTTGTCTCCACTTGTTTATTGATACAGAAAGAGTTGTAATTCTGAGCAATGACTTTGTTTCCCTGTACAACCCACAAAGACATTCTGAAAAAGTACTAAAATATATATATTCAAAAATACGCTGTATAGAAACCTTATTTAATCAGATGGATGCTTCAAGACTAAAGACTATGGGAAACAGAAACTCCTCTTCTGCACTGAGGATGTTTACCTTGAGGTTGCTTGAGGTTTACCTTGCAACCACAATTTACTGAAATGATTCCACAATTTAAGGCGTTGATCTCAACATAAGCCCTCAATCCCTTCAGGTGCTGAGCTCTTAAGATCCAAAAGCAGCCACTCATTATAGACAGAATGGTTTAACACTGCAATAACTTGTCATTCACAAAGATAAACAATGGAGAAAGGAATGTCAGTGTAAAATTTCATACAGTGGGAGCTTTTCCACAGGATTAATTTCTCTCTCACTATTTTGGTATATCCAATGATATCATCAGGGAAAAACAGATCAGCTTCACATTCATCACATTATTTAAAAATTGTATTGATCAATTACATACTTGTGTCCAGAGAAAAAGATCGCAAATTCAATTAATCCACTATTTAAAAAAAATAGACAGTTATTGAGAAAAACATTATGTACATACACAAGGATATAATGGCCTAGACAGAGTACTTCAGGAACACAAAGACTCAATCATGTGACATTACCACTGCTAACACACATTATCAATAATAGACATTGTTGACGAGCCTGCTAAAAAAAGCAAAAACAAAACAGAAACAATATGGCAGGTTAACAGTTCTAGTTGCGTATTTGAATTGTTCAAAACTAAAATACTCTTTCTCAGGGAGCTATACTTAAAAATTTTCCCATGTGGTCTGAATTCAAAGGGGAAAGTGTCTTTGAAATCTCAAAGCATTTCCTGACAGCGGCTCTATTCAGTTTTGGGTTTTTTGCTGTCATCGCCATTTTTCTCTCTGGGAGTTTCTTCTGGTTTCCTCTTTTTGCTGCTTCCAGTCATGTTGCTGCTAAGGTGTGGCAAGAAGGTTATGATGATACAGGTCATGTTGTCACATCCTGTGCCATCCCCTGATGTGTCAGGTGCTAAGCAGTGGTCCAGCAGCTAAACAGCAAACACAACAGCTCTTAGCAGCTCCACTTAACTTGTTTATTACTGGTTCCAAAAACAACTAATAAACAATAATGAAACAATCAGTTAATGACAAACAACTATTTCATATTTAGCTTGGATTAATTTTAACAAATGTAAATGTAAAGTAACGTTCGGTGTTTATTACAAGTTCAGTTCCATCAGTGGAATTTGTGGGTGCCAAAGTATTAAGGGCCAAAAATGGGCCAGGAAAGACCAAGATATTACAATACACAGCCGAAAAAAGACAGCAGACGAGTGAAAGAATGAGTGTTTACCTCCTCAACAATGGCAGACAGGGGCCTGTTTTTACCAGCATCTGTTTTGAGTCTCTCATTAACAAAGTCCACTACCTCCTGACTGCTCATTACATTCCTTTAAACAGAAATTATGATCAGTCAGCTGTTTACTACACTCTCTCAACCATTAAACATAGCTAAAAAATCCCTCAGCATTTCTGAGTGATGAATCAATTGGGTTTAAAATTAATCATTTGAATTGATTCACAGGCATGAGTTGACCTTAGCATCTTAGCAAATATTAGCAAAAACACCTTTACAGTTATTAAAGCATCTAAATTTTATATTGTCAGCACAAACATTGCAAAATATATTTTAATTATTCTGTATATTGCCATGTCCTAATAAACATGTTTACAAAGTTATGCTTTGTTATGCTAGAATAAAATACAAGTATTTCAGTCACTTACCAGATGCCGTCACATGCAATAACCATAAACTCATGCTCCTCATTGAGTGTTAACACTTTGATGTCAGGCAAAGAGGAGATCATTTGCTCCTCTAGGGAAAGAGCTTTATTCCTTTTATAAAAGTGATCACCTACAATTACAAATGAATAATTAACGTTAGTGCAGGTACTGAATAGATACTGAAACCATACAAAGCATGCCAAATGGACAATAAATAATGTAGTTACCAATGGCTCTGGAGAGATTGAGCCCTCCATTGACACGGCCGTCCATCGTCACCTTACCCCCAGCATTCTTTATTCTGGCCAGCTCCAGCTCATCCTCTGGTTTATGGTCATACGACATGTCCAATGCCTTTCCCTTTTCAGACACAACACACCTGGAGTCTCCAGCGTTGGCCACAATGAGCTGCTTTCCCCGAATGAGAGCAACTACAGCTGTGGTGCCACTGTCTGAACCCGGCTGCAAAACAGACACAGTAACACACAGTGTTAGGGAATAGAGAATACTACACTCACCCATGTAGGAGTGGGGCACTGTGACCAAAAATTATACAAAATTACTTTCACTAAATTATTTCACTATAATGGCCCTCTTATTTTTACTGGAAATTAAAAATTAAATGTTTAATTCTGACAGTCATGTGATAATATCTTGATTTAAATAATTCAATTCAAATACTCAAATACAATTGTGCATACAATTCAAATACACAAATGAAGGGTACTTTGTCTTACTTTCTAGGCTTTTGTAAAATAGCCTTTATATATACAGTCCTGTGAAACCAACTTTATATTTACACTTTATATTATTGCTGCAATGCCATTTATTACCAGGTGCTTCCACATTGTGTTACTGAATTTTATGGAATGAACTCTTGGCCAAAACAAAAACTTAAAATTCTGGATATAAAAACCCAATCTAAACAATGTGAGGCATGTTCACCTCTTCTTTTCCATCCATGCCAGGCAAACACATTTCCTCCTCTTCATCTGTATCCTCTTCCTCACCCTCTTCTGTGTCGTCCTCTTCATCATTCTCACTGCTGTTCTCACCATCCTCTTCACTGCAGTCCTATTAGCCGGCACAAACCAATGACATCAGCAGCAAAGTTAAGTGTCATAGGAAAGAGTGACAAAAAACAGTGCTCCTAAAACAGTGAACTGTTCTAATTTGATGAAAGACAAAACACTTTTGTATCATTCTGTAATTAAATTAAACATTTTTAACTAAGTTTAATTATCTTCCTTGAGTAAATCTAAAACTAATGTTTATAAAACATTACCTTTTCTTCAATCTATGTATTAAAATATTTAATTAACCCCCACTGTCAGCCAAACACAAACAAACATGAATTTATTAAGAGTAAGAGTAAATAAAAAGAACCCTGCAATGCCCAAACTGCTGCCAGGATGTTTTCTGTGTGAAAGAGGCTTAAATTAAACTTGTTCCCTCACCTCTTCATCACTACCTTCCTCTTCTCCCTCCTCCGACTCTTCACTATCTTCAAAAAACTTGGACTTGGCACTGCCTGGAGCAGGAGCTGCAGATGAGGAGCAAGATGGACCAGCATCTCCAGTTGTGCTAGATTTCCCTGCGGATCCCTCAGAAGATAATTCACTAGCACTGCTGGAAGCTGCCACTCTTCTGCAGGCCCTCATCTTTGAGTCTTCAGCCACACCTGCAGCCCCAGCTGCTTTCTCCCCACACTCAGTCTCACCATTAATTCCCTTCTCAGCATTCTCTCTGTCCTCACTCTCTTTAGAGGAATCCTGACTTAGCTTTTTGGCATTTTTGTTCAGGTTCTGTCCGTAGCGGATAAGAAGATCCTCGATTGTCATGGTGGCTTCTTCATGCAGAAGGGCAGCTTCTTCATTATCAACTGACAAAAAAGGATAAGCAGTATTTAGAATTCCCTCACCAGCTGCAGGCAAGAGAAGCTTCTCAAAGGAATGTGTTCACTCAAAATTTACGTTGCTCCTATTGTGTTCCATGAAAGCTATATCAGCTGTTTTGGCATGACATGAGGGTAAATAAAGGGCAACTTTCATTTTTGAGTAAACTGCTCCTTTAAATTCAAACAGGCAAAATTTTGATGGGCATTAGAAGGAAAAATACAGCCAAAACTACATAAATAGGACATATGAGCATAATAAATAGTAATCAAAGAAACAATTAACCCAAGCTGACAAGCGAAAAAGGCA
>JAZGTK010014348.1:0-13782 GCA_036877625.1 Ambastaia sidthimunki
AAAATCTTTTCATCTAAAGCTGTTTGTTTAAATGTTTAAAATTATTATTGTAGAGTAAAATATAACTGTACCAACATATTAATTTCTGTTTTTTAGAAAATTACAATTTTATTTAAAAAATGGTTTTAAAACTAATGGTTTGGACCAAATAATGAAGAACAAGCAGCCAATAAGGGCTTAATATAGAGATATTAAGATATAAAACTCTTTGAAAAGTTTTTCAAGATAATTACTCATTAAAGTGGGTAATTGAATATACATTGAATATGCTAGAATATAACCTAGTTTAATTTATTTTCAATTTTTTTAATCACAGCATAATTCCTAAAGTTACATTGTGTTATTTTATAGTTTTGAGGAATTTACTATTATTCTAAAATGTGAAAAAAAATATTAATAGAAAATGAGAGTGTTTCCAAACTTTTGATTGGTAGTGTACTTGAATTGCTATAAGGGGCAGAGGATCTGCAGCACAGGTAACAGAAGAGCTAAGAGACACTGACACATTAAAAGAGACATTTAAGCACAATTTTTATGCTTAAAAATTGTCCCCACAATGTTGAAATATACAGGTATCATTATATCTGTGGGGACATTTGGTCCCCATAATATAATGAATACCAGGAACGCCAGATAGGGACACTAGAAATGTTGTCTGAATTTACATTTATGCATTTAAGTTGTCAAGTTTGTCAATCTTTGAAACGAATTAGGAGAAAACCATTAAACAGAAAATTATATTACAGAGAGGATATCACGTCTTTGCAAATTCATAGAGGATCATAGTGTCTTTGCTTTATGACTGACTGATCCCATTAGTAAATGCCTTTCTATAAAGACATCTTACACAGATAATAGCTGCACAATGTCTTGCTCTTCTGAATATTTAACATCTTTGTGCCTCGCCCCTTTAAATCTCCTGTCAGGAGCTGTGATACATAATTAATGTGATGCCTATTTAACTTGGTTTAAACATTTAAAGGCACGCCCCACCCACTCACATTTACAGTGAAATCGGGAGATATCAATAGCCCTGCAGCTGGTATTTTGAAAAAGCTCTCTAACTTTGCATCAAACTCAAGTGGAGTCATTGAATTATTCCATTTCCCGCAGTCCTTAAGGGCTTCCCATTTCAAATGTGGGTGATGAAACATAAGCGTTTTACTTTTGTTGTGTAGGCATCCTAGACCGGTCTCAAGAGAAATATTCTTAAATTAGTAAAGCACAATGTACAGTTAGCCACAGTAAAATATACAGTCAATATGGGCAAATAAACCCTGATCAGGTGGTCTGTCTTAAAAATTTCGGAAGGTTTTGTCACTGACTGGCGGTCTGTACATTATTATTGTACATATTATATGTATATTGACTAAATAAATAAACAGACATTACAGTATTGACTGATGTTAAAAACACAAAACTAGCAGTTATACAGGAAATCATTTCCTTAAATGGTCACATTTTAGCAGTCACAAAACTATATGATGGGAGAATGCTGTGACTGGCCAATAAGAATCAAGTATGCCAAAAACCTGCAAAGTAAAACTCAATGTGTGTAATGTACTGTACATAATGCACTATAATAGCTGTTATTTTATGCATATTTTTAATTGTCTTTAATTCTTTCAATATATTTATGACAACACTGATTAAACAAACTTAGCCTAGACATCTGGGTAACTGAAACAATTAGACGTGAAAAATGCATCACCAAATACATTCACCAATCAAGCACAATGTAATATCTTAATCTTATCCAGTAGAGGTTTAGGATGACATGATCTTAATGTCTATAGCATTAAGTACTCTAAAATCAGAAACTCTATCTGACAGCTCTTCTTCTTCTGCAGGGGGGAAGACAAATGTTTGAGTTAGAATTCGATTTTTGCTAGCATCTACCCCAGTGAGACAGAATGATTGGAGACCCAGAGTCAGCGAGCATGCATTCATTTGCATTGTAAGACAAACAGGAAATGAGATAAATGAGATTTGTGTCACAGCTCTATTGAGACGGTGAAAGAATGAGAAAATGAGGGAAAAGGACAGAGAGGAGAAAAAGGATGGCGACTGGTATTACTGCAGATCTTTCCTAACCTTCACATTCCTCTCCACCCTTTAGCTTTTGTAAAACATAAATTGTGGTGGGGTCCCCAGGACCTGTGAGCCCCTAGAATAGTTCCCACCTTTCCATTCCAGGATGTGTTACCTGTGTTAAATTGTTCTGTGATTAGCAAAAACGTCACTGTCTTATTTGAAATGCTTAGTGTAAAAGTCCTTTCTGCGTGTCAAGGTCAAAGGTGTTTCATATTGTTGTGGCATGTGTCAGCATTCTCCCTGCAGGCTGCTTGTGAACAAAATGGCAATCCTACACAAAGATGTTTGCAAACTTGTACAACTGAACTAATGAGACAAAGCTCTTATTCACAAAAATACAGAAGAAGTGCACAATGAGTATTCATGAGAACACTCAGCCCTTTCAATCAGATCTAAACTATGTTCTAGGCCACCACTGCTGAAGAAAAGGTGATCTTTTTCCTATTACACTTCTCGTTTGTCACAGAGGCCAGAACATATTTCTCTCTGAGATGACAAAGCTCCTGGATGAGTGTGGGCAGGTGAAAGTCATTGTTTTTTAAAGTCAGAGAAACTCAAGGACAGCAGTGTTTTCTGGGTTCTACAGATTCCTCAGGCTACATTTACCACTGTTGATGCTAGTGGCTATCTGTGAAAGAAAGGGAGAGAAAACAGGAACAAGAGAGAATGTAGAATGAGAAAGTTGAGTGAAACAGATGAAATGATTTTACACTGTTTTGCATTTAGCAGATGCTTTAATGCAAAGCAACTTCTAGTGCATTCAAGTTATACATATCAGTATGTGTGTTCCCAGGGAAACAAACCCACAACCTTTTGTGTTGCACAAAACACAAGGATCTACCAGTTGAGCTACAGGAACAGCTTTTAACTTCAAGCAGGACAATTAGAATTTACATAAATGCTAACACTAATAGCATTCTCTCTTAGTACTTAGTAAACTTAATACTTTATACTATATGCCTTATAGAGTAACTGAACTTAGTAAAGATTTTATTAAAGATTAAATAAAAAAAAATACAAACTCAAATGAATGCAGTTTTCCTTTCTGTGTTGATATTGTTCTCATAAAAGAATTTTGGAATTCTGTGCAGTACTGAATTTGATGGCTTTTGGTTCAATTTCCCAGAGGAGAAAACTATAAATTAAATGTGCTCATCTGCTAAAACATTTAATAATGGTTTTAAAGCTAAAACCGCATGGATTCAAAGCCAAAAACTGTAAATGTTCAATTTAATGTTGTATATTAAGGGTTTGTAATTAAACACTCGTACAGCCCAAATGAAGAGTCGGAATTTTGCATTGTCTATTCCTTAAACATTTAAATATTTGAGATTGACCTAGAATAAAGCTCAAGGACTTTGAACAGAAGCCAGGAACAATATCTAGAGCTTTTTTTAAGCCCAAGAGAAAGAGAGGGATGCATTTCTAATAGATTGTTAAGGTGTTTCTTATCTTGGTATTCGTAACTGCTGGCTGTCCTTGCCTTTGAAATCTGTCTTCAGTGATGTAACTGCCATGAATCAGACCTTCATTGCTACAGTAACTGAGAAACACCTGCAGTTATCACGACAGCTGCCCTCCTGCACAAACTTACAGATTTCTCATTTTTTCTGTGTGTATGTGTAAGAGAATGTTTACGTGCTAAATGCAACAGAAAATGTAATAATCTAATGCACAGGCTACTGCATCTATCACAAATTACACATATATCATACTTTTCAAGTAGGAGCTGAAAAAGGGGATATTTATAGAAAGAAAACTCCTTTTTTCTCTTGAATTCAATTTATTGGAAAACTAATACTTCTGAAGAAATAGTGCTGCAGGCCCTCGGTTGGTCCAGTTGTAAATATGATATATTTTTGCTACAGCACATATTAGTAAGATGCAGACCTGTATGTAACATTCAGATTGGGGGGAGAAACACTGGACACAAAGCCTGCTGGACCAAAAGCTTCTTTTGATCCTGCACATGCATCCGCTGTTTTGTTTCATGTGCAAAGCAGAGGCCATGTGTGCCCACTTCATATCACATTTATAAAGCTGTACTTCATCAAAACAAAAAAAAGAGCCACCCACACACTTTATCTTTCTGTTTTATGTTTATGTAAACAGGTTCACATTGTAAATTAGTTCACTTACAAATCTTCTGACCACAGTCTCAAAGCATCACATCATGTCTGTTTTAATGATATTTCTATAATTTTTTTTTAAATTTCCTTACAAATACATAGACAACATAAAAACGACTTTTAAAACTTTGTAAAGCACATTTTTGAAAAAGAAAAAAGTATACATCTTTACAATGAAATCTGAAAGTAAGCATTTTGTTAAAGAATTAAAATGATTACCTTCACCATTGAAACACCTTCCTTTTATTTTTAAAACGATCGTATTAAATAAAACTGACTGAACTGGCCTCAAACCACCTACCACCATTCTGATATGTAAAGCCCATATTTCCCAACACAATACAATCAGTCCTGATGGATTTATTAGAGCATGCCCAATATTTGTTGTTTCGTTAAACATGTTCAACCTGAAAAAGCATCAGAAAGCATCATATAATTAAAAACGGGCAGTAAACTTTCATAACAACAGATGCAATATCCTGTCCCAGTATAAATTAAAAAGGAAAGCAAAACACATTGAACCTTTATAGCATAAATGTGCATTGCGGCAAATGACAGCAGCTGAAAATCCACAGAGAAGTATTGACTGCTCTCTTTTAACACAAGAGGAACAAGCTGCTCTATACATTGTGTTTGTCAGCGCTTGTATGTGCATGTGTTTGTCTTTGTGAGTCCTGTCACACTTTTGGTTGAGTGATGGAGTGCACTGACAGTCAGTAAATTGTAATCTGTGTGGTTGGGAGGAAGGCGTCTTTGTTTCTGCCACAGTAAACAGTGTAATCTCACAGCGCTGTGTTCCTCAGCACCTCATTCAATGATGGATCTGCTTCTCAGAGGTGTTTCTGTACTGCCTCACTCTCCTGATGAGCTTTGTGTGGAGACACACACACATACATTGTACCTACTGACAAGACTTGTTACTACTGACAAGAGAGCTGTGAAATGTTCCTCAAAATGACAAGAACCCAGATTGTATAGATTTAAAAAAAGGGTAGGCAATTTCGGAGAGGCTAGCAACAGCAAGCTAGCTTTGAAAGCATAAGATCACACCCTCCTATCAGAGCGAAGCCACGCCTCCTCAAAAACACATGAACATGCTAATGAGGAAAGATTGTGTGCATGAGCTATGCAAATATATAGTTTGACAGGTAAGTAGGACATCCTATCATTGCATGAAGCCTGAATGCAATGTTTGGATGAATATTTATAGTCTTGCACCTTCCCCAGAAGATATATACTTACACTAATATTAATATTTTTAGAGCACTTTTCTTATTAATTTACTAGAAGGATGTGAAGAGAAATTCAACCAGCATAACAAAAATGTTTCTGGAACAAAATCGCCCAAATCAAACTATACGAAATCTACAATGAAAACAAATTATAAAGTCTATGAAATGGTTAATAAAAAGAAATCAAACTGTAGCACACTCTCATTTTCAGAACAAAACGGTTGTATTTATGTCCAAAGCAATGTGGGGTGGGGGTGCACTTGTTGTGGGGGATCAGTGGAGCGTCACCTCCTGTTTCTTCCAGTCCCCTGAGCACCAAAACACAAACAATGAATGCATTTATACATTTACCACAGACCATGGCAGACACATTATCTCTGCTGGCTTTTAATAGCTTCTATTACAGTGGCTGAATGATCAGCCGCATTCAACGGCTTTGATCGTGTTTGAAAGACAGCCCAGGTGCAATGAGACACTCTGTGAAGTATTAGGGCCTTTATTTAAATCTATTAAATCTAAATGACGTTGAGAACTGATGGTAATACGGCAAAAATAATTGGGATTTGCTTTGATTGAGTGTAATGACAGACTGTTTTTGTGCATATTAAATTAATTCAATTCATGTTAGTGGTAAGAACGAAGCATATGGGGGTTGTGAGCTCTTTAAATGTTGCCTGCGTGTAATTGGAACTACCTCATCGCATCATCCGTAGCGACAGGGTTATAAATCAAACTCGGTGTTAATTGGGCAAAGGCAAGAAGGCATAATCTTTAAACAGCTACTGCGTTCATTAATGTGACAGAGGGAGGGGGTAGTTTTGGGTAGTTGGTTTGTAAACAAGTGGTGCCGTGACCCTATGTTCCCTAGTGGAGATCAAAGTGGGAAATAAATATCAAACATTAAAGACCTGCTATACAGAGACTGTAGATCTGAATTAGCCTTAAACTAGTCAACCGGTAACACACAGATTTTTTGATGTTTTATTGATGAGATAAATGAAAGGCATTTTATAATGCTTAGTACTGATGTTAGATAAAAAGGTCTGGTGTAACAGTTTAAAATACAAGAATCTGGCTTTGTGTGTGCACACTACTGGTGATATATAACAGTAACTTCTATTCAAGTTAAAAGCAGAAGTTTAGATGTTACTGTACAAGCCTCAGGAATGATTTTACAGTGACAGGTGTATGTGAAACACTGCTGATTTTCTATATTATCTTCTGATAGTGTAGTATACTGGAATGCCCTTGTGGTCACCAAACAAAGATAACAGAATTATCCCATATCCAAATTTATGCAAATAATTTAGTATATAATAAACCTCCAGTTTTAAACCTTCCTATGAATCCAGAGTTCCAAGCAGCACTAAATTAGATTGAAAGTTAGTCTGTGGGTGTAAGATTGATTCAGTATGAAACCAAACTAATCACAAACTGTTGCGAGCTGACAGTGTCCAGGCCCTGAAAAATGACCAGTGCGGTGAAAAACAACCTTATTAAATATCAAACTGGAATCATATGGTCTTACCGCAGGCTGTAAAGCTCTGTAGAATCTATTTAACACTGCACTTAATTTAGCACAAACATGATTAAATACTGATTAAATGTTGATGAAATGACAGTCAATGTCTGATGTAACATTTTAGCATCAAAACATATTTCACATAACATCAGTAAAACATGCTGCTTCCCTTATGTATCAAAGATGTTTGCTTACAAACAATGTTAAATTTGCACTTCCTGGTATTGGTCAGATCTGTCAAATGCTATGTAATATTATTTATGCCATTATTTTGCATTAATTATAATTAATTATAAATAATCATATTTAAAAAGTCATACACTACATTACAGTGTCACTAGATTGGTAGGTAAAAATATTATTATACTGCATCATTATTATCATTATATGATATATATTCTATCATCTCAATGCCTTATAATAATCAAGCATTGTTATTGTAAATGCTGTTGTAATTATTTACAAAATGTATATTTAATGTATGTGTATGATAAATGTGAAACATGAAACAATATGAAGGGATGTGCTGGCCGTACTCAGAATTTATCCTCTGCATTTAGCTCATCCATGCACATACATTGAAGTTGTGAGATGAAACAACTGTACATCAAATAAACAAATAACTTCAGCTAATCTGTTTACTTGATCTCCTCCCTATCAATAAACAAGTGTTCTTAGCAAAACACTGTTGCAATTCCTGAAACAAAGTATCATAAACTATCATGACTTCATTCTGTATGACTGCTAAATGCATAAATACGACTATAGCAGAGAACCGTCACCAGTATGACATTAAAGACCAGATGACAGAAGAAGGTGTGGATGTTGCTCAGGGACTGACAGAGATGATCTGTGCACCAGAAGACATGACCACCATGTGATAATTGTTATTTTCTTTTGATGTTATCACTGTCATTTGGTGAGAGAATAGCTCAGGGCTGGAAGTGTTAGATCATGTAAATAGAATATTACATTTACAATTACATTGAAAGTGTTTAGCAAACACTCTTATACAGTGACAAACTTAACACTCACTAAAGTGTCAAGTGCTTGAGTTGTTACATTACAAGATAAAATCCAAGAGTTTAGGAATTCTTGACATGTTGCCATGTTGGGCAGTATAACTGGACAGCTGTCATAAATTAACGAGGAACATCAATGGACCAATGACCATCTGTTTCACAGGCCAAATCTTAGCTCTATGCAAATCACCTGGTGTTAACAAAACAGCGTAAAAGATTCTATTATATTACATTATATAATTAATATGAAATATAATTAAAAGTATAGCACAAAAGGAGGTCACTTGGCACCCACAGAGCAGTGTGAATAATGTCCTAGCTGGATTTGCCCGCCCATCACCCTCGTGTTTTGCCAGTGGGGAAGATCACACAGTGTGTCACAGTGTCACCACAGGAGCCAAGATTTGACAAGAAAGCTCAGTGGGGAACAAGCCCTGATTAGAATCAGTACAGACCTCCTGTCTAACCAATACCATCACGATATGACTATAAATTACCCAGCAAAGCTAACGGCTTTAATTTCACTACATTCTCAAATTTGGTTACACTGGGAAAAGCGGTTATCTGTGCAATGCACTCTAAAATCTCAGTGTTACCTTACCAACACCAAGACTGAAATTGAATATATTTACCAAAATCTTCTCATAACTTATTCAAAATAAGTTCAGAGCCTGCATTTGAGGCAGGGGATTTAGGCGTAATGTTTTTTTGCAGGTTTCTTTGCATAAGAAAAAAACAGCATGTGCTAGACCACATTAAGACTAAAGCCAAAGTGCATAGAAGATAATTGGTTTAAAGGAACCTCATGACCTACAATAAGCGTTTCATTATCTGAACATACCTCATGCTTTGGAAACAGACTGTGATAAGTAATAAGTGTAAAGATGATTAATACTTTGGGAAGACGTTTTAAATGGGTGTTCTCTTAATACTCCCTTTTATCCACCTATGTTTAAAGATTAATCAGCATGTTAAGCTTGGGATTTCCCATGTGACATGTCATTAACAGATGCCATTATGGTAAGAGCTGCACTCATGCAGCCTTCTTAGGTAAGCCTTGAAAATAGCTGATATTTTAATGCAGGAAAATCTCCACTCAGTAAAGTGTTTTGGCAGAATCCTGAGTTTTAGAAGAAGAATGGAGGCACAGTGTGTGTGTTCCCACCGTTCTGACAGTTCTGGAGCAAGTTTGGCCCCGAATGCACAACAACAGAACATGCTGTCCATTCCAGAAGAAAGCCAGAGAGACAGGTGAGAGAGGAAGAAAGAGAGCGAGAGAGAAAGAGAGAGTGAGAGAAAGAGAGACAGAGAGAGAGACAGAGAGATGAGATTCTGATTGTGAAATTAATGAGCAGCCGCTAGCAGGGAAAGCAGTGAGTTGGTTTTCAGCCATCAGCTATCCAGTTCAGGCAGAACTGACACTTTATTTATTTGTGTGGATTTCCAAATGCTTCTGTTGAGAAGAAATATTGTTCAGGAGCTCTAAATGGGTACATGCAGAAAACAAACAGGAGACACAATTTTGCAGTTGCAACATTATTGATCATTGCAATCAGAAGCTGTCTATCAAAATGAAAATGTAATAAGGCTGGAAAAATGGCTTGATCTGACACACACATACATTAATATATATGCTGCATTCACATACGCAGATACATTTATACACTCACATCTATTTTTTGTACACACAGATATAGAAATAAGGCATATGCAGATATTTTCAGATATACTGTATCAGTAGAAATATGTACATAGTAACAAAGTTTTGGTAAGGTACTATAAAATCTAGTTTCACCAAACACACTCAACAACAGTCAGTGTTTATTACTGTCAATTTTTAACAGATAAGAAAAATGCATATTCATATTTAGACTACCTAACAAAATTTTGCATATTTACATAAAAATGACCAAACTTGCAGAAATACAGAGATGAATGAATAAATTCAGTAGAGTGATAAATGGAAGTTAATCTGAGAATGATGTGCCAGGCTCAGACATTCTAATGAATGATGAGACATAAATATAAAGTTCCTGCTATGAGAGTTTAATTGCATTTGACCATCAGCCATAAAAGCAAAGGCAAGCTTCCTTTACTTAATTAACCATGAACAGAGAAAACATAATGGCTGTTTACAGGCAGTATGAGGACAAGACTTGGAAAAAAACTAAAGAAGACTAAACTACCCCAAATAATTAAATAATGAGCAGAAAAGGAAAACAAAACAAAGATAAACAACAGGAAATATACTCATTAGCATACATAGACCTAAAAAAGACATTTTGAATGAGTTTGAGATTGTGAGAATGAGAATGACACAAACATTCAGAGCATTCAGACAGCAAGAACTGTACTGTACAGTATCTACAACCTTTTCTTGACTCCATAAATCTTTGTAATCAGAGAAACACTATTGCAACTTGAGACAGAAGAGATGGACTACAGATGTGTCCCTCACTGCCTATGAGAACTCATATTGTGGTGTGGCCTCTCTGAAAGCAGTATTCTTATGAGGCACCTTCAGTGAGGCAACAATGCAGCTGTCTTAAGTTTCACATGCAGTCATGCAATAACACATGGTTCTAATGCAGCCCAGGATGTGCATTAGGCAACATGCAGCTTTTCCGCTCTAATCTGGATCATCTGATCATGGGGCAGATTAGATTAACCCTCATCTTAGCAAAATCTCTCAAACAGTATGTGGTCAGACACCCCAGGCTTGGAATACAGGATCTTTATGTTATAAAGATCAAAGAAATCTCTCTGTGTACAAAGAAAGTGGCATACAGAGCAGCTATATACATTAAACCTATATACATACCACCTACATTAACTCACATTTTATACTAGACATTATTGGTTAAAGTACAAAAAAAGAGAATAAATGTAATATTTCATATTTAAATATGCTTGTTATACAGCCTTGCCATGTGGGCATCTGCCTAATCTTATACCAAGTGACATAGATTTATGCCAAAATATCAACAAAGCATTTGTCCTCCATTTAAAAAGGTAATAAGCCTTTTCTGTTTGCTATGTTAACTTCACATAAGCTACATTAACTCTACATGGCAGTTTAGAACCACAGATTTACTTGTAAAGCCAGAAGATGTACTGAAAACACTATAGTAAACACTATAAAAAAACTATAGTTTGCCTGGAGCAACCATTATACAGTTCTGAATGCCTTAACCACATACTATAAGAGAAATCAATACGGTCTGCGATATCTTAATTAATTTGCTCTCATTTAGAAGAAATGTACAAGACATTACGGATGTTTTTGATCCAAATATAACAAAACAATTACACACACAAGTAAAAGAAAATCTGAAGCACTGCTATCAAGCTTTTTATATTCTCTGGCTGTTTACATTACGTTTATCAAACCATATGCTGATACTTTCTGTCAGGCCTGTCATGTTTAAAATGCATTTTCTACAATCAGAGGTGACATGTCTGCTTAAGCCAATCATCTATGACCTCTGCACAGCCACAGAGATGACTGACAGGTGCAGGGGAAATGTCATGACAAAAACATGGCCTCCATTTTCTACACTCTGCTTTCCCACAGGCAACTCTAAGTTCCTCAGAAGCACAGCCAGTGTTTCTCATGGCTGTGTTTAGCAATTCAAAACAGGACAGCTTTCCTCTAAGGTCACCCTGCTGAAGATATGTAGGAACATCATAATGTCTCTGGTCTATTATCATCATGTCCAGCATCACGGTGACAGTTCACACTTTCATTAGGTATGTTTGTTTTTAATTTTGTTAATTTAAAAACTAGAAATGAATGATAAGGGTGACAAGCAAAAGATTGTGTACAGATAACATTGTGCTTCCTGACCAAACCCTCATTTAAATGGTCTGGCATACCCAGCATTCATTCAGCTTCATTACCCATGATGCCAGTGTGTGTGTTCAGAGCATCAAAGATGCCACTAATGACTCAGGGAGTATAATACTGGAGACACACTCATTTACTCAGGCCAATTATCGATAAAGGCACATTTGGGATGAGCTTGCCAACAATAATTTACCCAAAACTAAACAGATACATGCATGAGATATATATAAAAACATAATAATAATAGACACTATAAAGATTCCTAAAAACAAAGCATTACACTATTTTCAGACACAGTTCAAATGCAGGGACCACAACAATGACCCATCTTTGCCTGTTTTACATTTTTTTTGTGCAAGGGAGTGTAAATCCCAGGATACTGTTCCTTTAAAGAGGATATTAGCACAACACTGGAGCATTTATACAGGGCACTGATAGTGTTAAACAGGCCACTGTTAGTATATCTACAAACTGTCAGCGTTGTGTGTTGGGCAGAGCTCAAAGAGCAGTATAACCCTCTGTTCTCCATTTCTATTGAGCAGCAGACACAAACCCACTGTCAGCTTCTAAAAGATCTTTGCTAAACTATGGAAAACTCATTTGTCTTTCTGTGCACATACTATGAATAGCAGAGTGAATACAAATGAGTGTGTGGCCAGTGGTCGGAGTGGCCAAGGACACTTAATGATTACTGTAGTGCCATGACCTGAACGGCCCTCTTTAGGTATTTATCACCTGTCTGCACTGTGTATGTGCTTTTAAAAGTCATTTTAAATTTGATCCATCAAAATAAAACAACAAAGCTGGTGTCATTACGATCTTTTGCTGATGTGAGCTGCTGCATCCCCAAACAACATTAATGCTGGAGTCAGTTCTTCATCTTTTATTGATTCAGAAGCTCTACAAGCGTGAGCGTTTAGTCATTACCAGACTGATGCTAATGAGTTCAAACAAAAGGAAAACTCACCAATTGTGTTTTAGGAATTTGTGGAATAAAAACAGCAACTTGCACACATTTAATTTAAACCCATCACTATAATGTACATATCAGCACATCTCAATACTCCATGAACAGATATAAATATGTATTTACAGAACATATTTATTCTGCACAATTGTCTCTTTTTGTAATTTTCTATATTTTACTCATTAATTGTATTAGTATGTGTCCTGCTGTTGTATCTGAATGTATTTGAACTAGAACAAAAGTACCAAAATAAATTTCTTGTGTGTGTGTAAGCATACTTGGCAATACAGCTCTTTCTGATTCTGATCCAACAATACAGCAGATAATATTTCCTTCACTGGCACATTTCGAGGGTTTGAGATGATTGCTGTGTAATGTAGAGCATCTTTACACAGTACAGGATTTGACCGCATGGGAATACAGCATTTATGGACTAGAGCAGATCATTAGGAGCTGGTTACATTTTCTGAAGCCCTCATGGTGCCCCACACGGAGACGCATGAATAAAACATTCACTTGAAAATCCACAAAGACAAATTAAGGTTCTATGGTGATGAGCCCTTCATCTCAGTATTACAGTATTGCAAAGCAGAACATTCCTACAGCTAAGACACAACACAAATCCAGTGAAAACTACATGTGAAGGTATTACAGATTTACTAAGATGAAATCGTTTCTTCAAGTGAACTACAGTTGTGACCATTCTGAAATTTGGAGATATAGATTAAATTTCCGTAAAGCACCTTCATAATTTTTCCATGATTGTTTGGCAACACAGGGGGCAAATGTGGGGTAATCTTGAATACCCAGCTAACAATTTGAGGTTGTAAGAACACTTTCCTAACACTTCCAATAAATAACAAAACCGTTGAAAATGTTGTTTTGAAAGTTGTACTAACATTAAAAATGTCCTTTTATTTAGATGTTGTATTAACATTATATCTCCAAACGGCCACAATTTATAATCTT
>JAZGTK010014349.1:0-13782 GCA_036877625.1 Ambastaia sidthimunki
GAAGCTGTTGACAGGTGATGTATTTTGGGGAAGATTATGTCCTCTGGCACCTGGATAATCTTGTATTAGAGGTGATTAAACTCACAGGGGTCCTCTTTCTTCTCCTAGCAGGTGCCCCTGTCATGCCTGATGGGTTTCTGTATAAAATGCAGAAAGCCAGCAGGACTTGGCTGTCGGTCCACTTCACCAGCACAAAACCGTGCTGAGGGAACCTTTTTTTTAAGCGTATGAGCGTAAATGACATTACCAAGATGTGATTACGACCCACAGTGTCACTTTTCTCGCTAAACTAAAATGTTTTTGGAGTCTGTTGAGTCTGTTTCTGGTTATTTTGCTGAGATAAATATGTTGTCTTATTTACATTTTTTTCACTTCGCACTCTGTTGCTTCAATTTATTTTCAATATCTTGATCAGTCATTCACAGATTCCAAACCAGCGGTTGTCCATCGTGAGATATTGTGACATACTGTGAGCCCTGGGAAGAGAAGTGCAAAATGATGATATGGACCAGCAGCAAAAATTTTATCTGAAAATGAAAGCGTGGTCCTGTTCTCACGTCCTGCTCATTTTCTCAAGTTTAAAAATCGGCAGGAGGAAAAGTTTAAAGAACACACAAAAATTCTAGAGGACTTTCGGGTCACCATCCAGAGAAAATGTAAATTGGAAACATTTTTAGCCCTCTGCAGGAGGACCAACACAAGACCTTACAAAAATTTGAGTCTGACCTGTCCTCCGAAAAATCCGCAGAAAACAACCTGTGAGTTCAGATGTTCGCTTGAACTTTTGCCCTTCATCTCCACAACCACCATGTGTGCAGACGGTGTGTTTGACTTTTTTATTTAGTTTCTAAATGTATTCAGCGTGCATGCTGTCCTCTGATTGGTTATGCTTCCTATTTTCCTACAGGTGTAGACTGAATTCTATATTATCTGATTGTTTAACTGGGCTTCCCATAACACACACACACACACACACTTATTGTGACATTCACAGGGTTCGTAGAACTTTCAAGGAGTGTCACCTTTTGGAGTTATGAAAGGCACCTTTGCGGCATGTACAAAAGAAATTTAAATCAGGACAGATGGAATTTGTTTCTCTACTTTTTTTTCTTTCTTGTTTTCCTCCTTTCTTTCTCATAGCTTTCTCTTTTTGATCTGTTTGTTATGCATGTGGGAGGTTGAGCCTGTTGGCACAAAGACAAAAGTACCAGAAGTTTCCATTTTAATATGGCACAAATAAAGGGCATTACAAGTGGCCACATGGGCACTCTCTGTGAATAGAACATGAAGTTTGTAGCGTGTTATTGTGGAGAGGATGCTTCAATTCTTTTTATATGGACAGACCTGTACAGCTGCCATACCAGTGAAGTGTCACTCATAAAAATTGGCAGGTGTGATTTTTAAATAGATTTTCATGTAGTGAGTTTGTTACATTTAGGGTCAATAGCGCAGAAGAACAAAATTCCTTTATGGCTCGTTTTCAATCAGTTTGGTTTTCAGCTTAATATAATCCATGTTTCTCCAAAAAAATGCAAAAAAAACGATAGACTACAATTTCATGTAACTACTCAAACGATATTTATGACAAAATCATAAAGCAGTGAGCACATTTTACTTGTAATATAAGGCTTTTTAAATTCTATGTGAAGTATATATGTATTAAGTGAAGATCAATGATTAAAGATAGCCAGAAGATTGTAGATTTGAATTATATTGCACTGGACAATCCCTGAACTACAATCTTTTAACAAAACATTAATCCTGCCTACCAAGCACAAGGCTAAAAATTCAGAGCAAAGGATCTTTTTCCAACAAAGAACCAAGTGCACTTTATAGTGTAGAATTTATTTCTTTACTGTAGCAAAATTAATCAAGAAACTTCCTATGAAGGGATTCCAAGCTCCACGCTTGCTAACGGAAATGCTAATCTCTTTTTAGACCTTCTGTTATGGACACCAAATCATTAGCCATGAGTCCAAAATGAAGAGCAGCCACAAAACAGCCCCACCTAGACACAGAGCAGGTCACACAGAAAACGTCTTTCTGACATGTGCAGTCTTTAAATTTCACATCTCTAACATGCTCCTCTAGCAGCAGAGGTTAAAATACATTTTACCCTTTAAGGCAATGGAGAATTTTTTTGGGGGGAACGGGCAATAGAAAGATGCATCTTTGTCTGTTGGCTCTGTAGGTAGATTTGCATAAGGTTGCTTCAATGAAAGAGATTCCACAATGCGATTTCCTAGAATGAAATGAGCTACTTGTATGCAGATTTTTTATCTTCTCACCTTCAGGCAAGGGCTCGTCCCAGTTTGGCCGTGTCTTGACTTCAAGCAGATCATCAGGAAATTGAGGCTATTTAATTATTAGCTTATTGAAACCTGAGGCCGACATGAGCGCAAATGGAAAATTCTCCCCTTCTTTCTGCACGACAGACCTCTGTTTGAGCTAATAATATACGCTCACATAAATATGCATGATCGCATTCTGATTGGACAATTAGCCTCTTTCAATCAGGAGAAATGCCAAGTAATGATTCTGATATGTGAAAGTGATTCCGAACCTCGGGCCAGATTGTCCATCGAGATTATTCTCTTCCGTCCCGCACAGAGACCTGAGCTCCACAGTCTATTACAAACACTATTAATCTCAACAAGAGAAAATATATTCACGAGAAACCAAATAATAAACCAAAATATCCAAAAATTCTCATACAAAATCACGATCCCAGGTTAATGACGGGCAGCTCAGCTCATTACAACACCTTAAATCTCTGTGATTCCCACACCTCTGTCTAAACTCTGCTCCTTTTCCATTCCTTCCCTGTCTTCCTAATCCTATCTCTCCGTTTTCTGCAAATGGGCTGAGCTAATAGACTTCTGGGCCATAACTCTGTCTTACTCTTCAGTGCCACTGATGATAATCTTGTTCTACATGGAATTTATTGCACATCTGGTTGCAAAAACACCCAATTAGAGCCATTTTCTTCTGCATGCAGTCAAACCAGAGAGCACACTGAACCAAGACTCAACATATGGTGTGTGTGTGTGTGTCTGTGTGTGTGTGTGTGTGTGTGTGTGTGTGTGTGTGTTTATTAATGATACACATGGGCACCAGCTGTCTGTCAAGCATAAGCTTGATCAAGCAGATGTGATTTTTTTTCAATGCTTAACAGAGCTATATATACAGTATAACATTTCTATCTATATAATCACACACGTATGTGCATACACAAACACACTAGAGAGTATTTTTGACTAAATGTATATTACCTTGACCCCTAAAGTGACACTTGTTTTCTAAGTTTATGATCTGTCAAAAAGTTTAAAAATCAAATTAAAAATCAAATTATTTATTAAAACGTTATATTAAATAGCCATACATTTTAATTATATGCCTGATCTGTACAGGCAGGTACTTACTGGTTACTTAAGCGTTACTGCTGGTACTAGAAAACATATTTTTAGCAAAGGTAATTACATTTATTGGATTTATAGGAGTAAAATATTCTGAGCACACAAGATTTGCCAATAATAAGACATCATACACATTGTACAATACTCTTTTTTTGTGAATAAGTCTTTTTTGTGATGATACTGTATCTTATTTTAATTCATAGTACAGAGAGAGGCAAATTTTCATTTGAAAATTACAATCGTGATCAACCTGTCAGTTAACATCACTTTCAGACCATGAGCATATGTTTTAGGACAGACGAACAGAAATATTTTAAACAGATGGAGTGGAAACATACGGAAGGAGAGCTACCATTAGTCATTATATGAAGGTAAGAATGAGAATTTTTTGCATGCATGTGCGATCTGAGTTTAGACACACATTCAGGGTATGCAGCTGTTTCAGTCATCTGGCCATTTCAAACTTTATTTTGTCTGCTCAGCTTGAGTGTTGCACGCTTTAACTTGACTGATGCGGAAGGATGCGATCGGCTTTTACAGCTACAAACATACAGATAACATTTATATAGCATTAATGTCAGCAGTGGGTTTAATAAAAAAACAGTGAAATCTCAGAGTAACTGCACAGAGTCGCACATGTATGTGTTTGTGTTTATGTATATACTGTATATATACATATTCCTGTGCTACGCTGTGCAGTTACTCTGAGATTTCACTGTTTTTTTTTTTATTAAACCCACTGCTGTCATTTTAATACAATATTGGACTTTTGTATATTTAACAGGAGCATGAGCAGGTTTGAGACTCATCTGTATTATTTTGAATGGCAGGTTGTTTCCCGGGAGCATTTCACATGGAAGAATGGGATCTAACAGACACCTTTCCATTCCCAAAGCCCCCCGGTCCCCTTCTCCCAGTCCTGTTCAGTGTTCAGACAGTGGCCTGCAGGGTATTATGTCAGCATTACGCATTTCTGCTGTTAATCAGAGGACTGCAGAAGGGACTCTCAGTACACACATGTGCTTATAGACACACAGGGTTGTCATTAAAAATATGCGCATTAAAATGCAATGCGCAAAACCATATGCCAGCCACACACAGCACTGTAGACAGGCAACCAGTATGTAGTTTATTAACAGCGTTTTAGCGTCACCCAAAATAGTTTAAATACGTGCAATGCAAGTATGTTATTGTAAAATAATTCAGTGATTCTGCTTAAGTTAAAAAACCATCTGTGCATCTTGGATTTGATAGTTTGGAAGCTAAACATGGAAGATGTTGTATTAGTATAGTATTTTAGTATTTTTATGTATAGTATTTTTAAAGAGCAATGATTTGAACTTGCAAGTAAAGTAATCACATATATCTGTCAATACTAATTTCATTTTAGTAACAATGTCTCCATTGCCTTAAAAGTTAATTACAGACATTCTGTGCTGGTTTAACTGTAATGTAATGGTCACTGGGCACAATTACATGTCATTATCTTACAGACTTTTATCGTTTCAATTGACATTTACAAGCATGAATTATTTCAGTAGGCTTTATAATATTTCTTTCATTAATGTTCTCTGTATTAGGAATATTTTTAGAATACATCCATTAACTTCACATGTGGGCAAATTACTGTTACGTGGATCTGTTTATAAGTCATATTGACTGAATAAGAGAAGGGAGCAGCCACCTACACTGTCCCCCTGAGATTTGTGTTGTGCTAAAGTTCACAAATTAATGTCTTCATTTCAGTCACACACTGTTGCTGCTTTTGATCCCTTCAGTGGAGTTGTATACGAGCTATAGGCGTTAACTACTAAAGATGTGGTCTTTGGAAACATTCCAAAATCCCCCTTCTATCAGATTCCCAATTTCAGTAACAGCGCTGTTAATAAAACGCAGGTCTTTAATCACTTATTATTCAGAATGAGAAATCATACTTATGTTTTATTCCACTGGGATCATTAAATGCAATAAATAATTCAATGAGTCTGCTGAAAAGTGCTGTAATTCTCTTTAATTGATTCAAATGGATCTAAAATGAGTTCAGAGACCTTCAAGAACATATTTTGTGTTTCAGGGAGAAGGAAGTGTTTACAGCTATACTTGGCAAATATTATCTGTCATGTATGAAGATTATTTACTGTCTTTTGCTAATTACTTTTTTGTGATAGCGTCTGTATGAGTATTTTTCTGACTTATGCACTTCTAGCAAGTTAAGAACAGCTGGAGGAGTTAATAAATAGCTATATTAAAAGATTGGCATACGTTCATACTTGGAGAAATAAAAACAGTGAAATATTCTAGTTCTGTTATACTAAATATCAGCAGCTATATTTACACTGAGTGCTATTTAACCAGATTAGAGAACTAAAGAAACACAATCTTGATCTGATCTTTTATCTGCTAAATATTTTTAATGCTGTAAGATCAGTACTAGTTATGTTTTACATGGTAAACGACCCACAGTGACGGCAGATCTTGGAACAACATTTAAAACAAAGCTTCAAAAAGCCATCATTTCAATTTCTGGCTGACAAATTTTCTAATCTTTAATTTGCTCTGCTTGTGTGCATAGAAACCAAATCTCACTCACATCAAATAACAGCTTTATTAGTCTTTTGATTAAAAAACTTGTCATTCCGCTCACTTCCTTCGATGGCTTAAAGGAATAAGAAGGGATTCGTGTCAGGGTGAGAGCTTTAAAAAATAGTTTTAGTTGAGGATTCTTAAATGCAAGAGGAATCGGAGGAATAACAAAGGC
Source organism: Ambastaia sidthimunki (assembly GCA_036877625.1). NCBI lineage: Eukaryota > Metazoa > Chordata > Actinopteri > Cypriniformes > Botiidae > Ambastaia > Ambastaia sidthimunki. Next base: position 6,175 of record JAZGTK010014349.1, read on the forward strand.
AGCAAATCTATAGGGGACTGGAATCAAGGACACCGATGCTTTTGATCACCAGCATCTTCCGGAGCAATTGGACACAGGTAGAAAAAACAGGAAGCTATTCCCCAGATTGCTGTGCATCATCCTCATAAACATGATAAACATTGCACATGCTTCATCAAGTTTTGCATATGTGTGCACAGTGCAGTTGTGCACTGGTCCCTAAAGTTTTTTAACTTAATTTTACTTTCATCTGACAATCATTTGCATTTAAACTGCTTAATTAGGTATGCTCTAATGTTCACTGACATACTCAGCTTATCGTATTAAGATTAGATAAATAACCGCATAAAGCATGACTTGAATACAAAATAATTTCAAAGTTCAGCTGCGGAGCTGACCTTGTGTGGGCCTCAAACAATTTTTCTTTAGCACTTCAAAGCTGAAGCAAGTAATTTTTGTGCCACTCGTGTCAATGGAATTTTGAAGGTTTCCAGAACACTCATCCTCTTTGCTATTGGTCAGTCAAATCGTTAGCCGCACCTTAAACAGATGCCATTGAACGAGCTCGGCCAGTCGGGATGCTTAAACAAACAAAGCAATGGTCTGATAGCACCACAGTGTTTACTTTTAGGGCGATCATCTTAAAAATGGCTTATTTATAGGTTTATATTAAGCTGGGATTTGAGAAAGCTGATTTCTTATTTTTCTGGATACTAAAAGCATTCATCAGTTTAATGAGTCCTACTGCATACATATAGCTATTGCCTGCAGACATCCTCATGATGAAAGCAGGAGCAGAATGATTTATTAGAAGCGAGTTGCGGTCTGGTTTTGCTTTGTAAGAGGTGAACGGCACTTAACAAACATCTTGTATTACCCCATTGTACCTGAAGGTGTTCATGAATATGCATCTGCATGAGCTAATTAAGATGCCTACCCAGGATGCATTGGGAAGGGTCAGAATGTGCAATGCCAGGTGTTGGCATGACTTCCTGTTTGGACCGCTGGGACTTCCTGTTGCCACATTCACTCTGGCTTCAAAGCTGAGTGCAAAGCAAACCCCTGAGGGGAGAACTACAGATGAGATAAACGTGACTTTATTAACTAAAAAGTTCTGCTCCTGTTCAGTCGCGCTAGGGAACATATGGTGAAAGGCAAAGGCCAATTTTCTAACTCCGCCTGCACGGAATGCAGTATAGAGTACAGATTAGTACAGCTGATGATTTCTGGGAATTGATATGGTAACCTCCTTGGAAAGTTGGAATTTTCCTTTTATTTATTTGGGAATTAAAATGTTAACTTCTATGGAAAGTTGGAATTGTTCTTTTATTTATTTAAAACATGATGTTAGTTATTATAAAGGTCTTGGTTATGAACTTCAGGAAACGCATAAGATGTTAAAAATATACACTTTGAATGCACTTTAGATAATAATACATGTTTTTCCCATCTGAACTGATGTTTTCATGCATTTGATCCAGATAAATGTTTCATTTGCTATTTTAATCTTTTTTAACCCCTGTATGTGATAATTAGAGGCTTGTGAAACGGAAAGAAATTCACTACATATTGTAACAGACCCAATTATAATATTACCATGGAAATACAATTTCTACTGATATGGTCCTTCTTGTAGTATTATAACTTAGCAAATTTAAAATAAAGTCATTTGCATTAAAAAATCCTCTTATGTTTGCTATTAAGACAATGCAATTATAGTTTTGTTTATTTAACTCTTGTCTCTTTTTTATCATTGCCTCATGCTGTGTCCAGTGTTGACTGACCTGTGTTTAACACCCTGTATTTATTACGTTAAATGTTTGTATAATGGTTATTGAACAATGGGTTTACACTGTATGCAGCATAAAACAGTGTTTCCTGATCACCTTATAATTTGATCTAGTTTTAGTATTTTCCCCAACAGTTCAATTGCTGTGTAGATCTTATTGTAGGCCAATTAACTTTAAATTCTACTTGTTGGCTTGCCTGTTTTCAAAGTAAAATTCCTGTTTTCATGTTTTAAGAAAAGATGAACAGACCTTGGATTTCAAAAAGGATATGAGTCAGTCCACAGGGACTGGTTATCCAATTAGCAGATACCTGGAACAGAGCAGATGAATTGTAGCTGACAACAGCATGCGTTCACAAACTTCACATATTACGCACTCTGATCCTAAAATAAGGCACAGAGGGACATTCTTTAGATGCTAACTGAGGAGAATGAGCACACGCGGCGGTTATCATTGCTTGTTATTAACAGACCGCATGAAGCTGCAGAGGTCAGTTCTACTAATGAACGTGCCATGAGGGCAAGATTCAGTCTGTCTGTAATCACTGAACGTTTTCAAGACCTGACCTCTCCCTCGCTCCTTTTAACCAACAAATAAAGAATCAAATCGACGCCTTTGTTCGCATTGATTGCATTAAAACCATTATCAGAATTAAGGAGCGCGCACAAGCGCGGTTCAGAGAGAGATTTCCTCACTTGAATGCAAGGCACGACTGAAGCGTTCGTTGGAGTGCAAGCCTTGTCCTCGCCTTCTGCAAACTCATTTCGCTTGATGGATGTCGGCAAAGTTGATTCTGCCCACTTATTCCTTTTGAGTTAGGGGGACGACGGAAGGGAGGGCGAGGAAGTGTATAACACAGTGGCTTGTTTCGCTAATAGCCTCCTGTAATTTAAACCCTGCACCTGACAACAGTCTTTGTTATGGATTGGACCTCAATCACTCCTGTGTGCTTTCACTCCAAAAAGCTTCAGGTCCATCCATCATATTGCTTTGAACGAGATAGATCAGATTGTATATTCCATTAGGGTAATTCACCAGCTTGTGGTGTTGTGTGTGTGTGTGTTTGTGTGTGTCTAAGTGCCAACGTGAATTGATTCCTTTGTAAAGAGACCTCTGTACCGCCTCTACCAATCAGAAGGCAAGTGCTCTTCATCACAGGTCGCACACGCAAGCTAAAAGGTAAGTAACATCTCTGGTTAGGATTTGTTAAGACATGGCTTTGCATACAGTAGGCTGGACACTGGACGTGTAGTGTTGTATCGCCAAAGCATCTGAGAATTAATATGAAAATTAAAATTGGCCCTATTTACTTAAATAATGCATATTCATAGTGTTACTGTGAGCAGTTTTTAAGTGCTTCCTATTCTGAATTTAAAACAATTGTGTATCTTTCACTTACTTAAAAATGTTTCCTTTCTGTTGACGGTTAATGTTAACCAATAGCCATTGAAGCACTATTTCAAGAAACTTGCATTGAGATCTTGTTTCATTCTGGTGTAGAATGGATTTACAATCCAATCAGTTAAATCAGTTAATCTGATAGCATCAGATCCTGTCCTACATTTTCTTTTATATTATAAAACTTTTATAACAATAGCGAAGTATTATAAAAGAAAAATGGGTTACAACATTTTCACATAGAGTTGAAAGTCTTTTTAACAAACTTGATCGAATAGAATAACCTGTTTTTTCTTGAATAAGAAGTAGACCTGTTCTCAACGTTCACTTTAAAGTCAAATATAATAACATAAATGAACCATTTCAGAGGTGGCGAGAAAAGGGTATTTTCATTTAGTTGGTACTGAAACTTTCTGTTCACTTTAAAAGTACTTTAGCATCAGGGGTATAAAAGTAACCATATCACACACACTTGATGGATCAAAGAAACATCAGTATAAACTGCCCAAAACAGTTGAAAGCTATAAAAATAATCGCCAACTGAATTTTTCTCATAATTCTCTCTATAAAAGCAAAGTACTTTAATACAACCACTGTTTGATTTTTGACCATTAATATGTACTATAGCTATTATTTAAACAATATAAAGTTAGAGAGGTTACAAAGCTGGTAATGTGCTATTTGAATGTAATAAGAGGGAGTACAACTTCTGGCTGTAGGGTCCGTGCAGCGTGAACTTTAGAGGAAGCTGAGCTGCCAGTCTAATGCACCAGGGGATAAATTAAAGTCTTCACTACCAGTCCATACTAATGCTGGAGCTCTGTGTCTGGAAAAGGGCCTAGTCTCATAATTAACACTGTGATTCAGAGAGTTTTACACACACACACACACACACACACACACACACTCACTCAGGCTTCATATACCAGCCCTCAGTAAATATATTTATCAAGTCAATCCATTTAAAATTGACCAGTTTGGCCATGTTTTTGGCGAAAGGGAGGCTGAATAGCGCTTCTGGGTTTTATGGTTATGAAACATGATAAAAAAGATTTTACATTTTAGAGTTGACTGTAAATTTCAGGAGAAGTGCTGTGGCTGATGTAATTATAAGCTGTAGTCAGTATTGGTCACTAATCTGGTTTGTAAATGTATTTTAAAACCTAATAAGCGACTTCACTGAATTTCCTCTGACGTTCTTGCTGGCAATTAAAGTACGTTTTTTTCTTTTATTTATAGGGACAGTAGAGAGGAGACAGGAAGTGACTGGTGAGAAAGCTGGAGAATGGGACCTGCACAAAAGTAACTTTTGCTTAGAGGTTGTTCTTTCATAACTCAAGAGATCAAACAGACTGCTGGCATACAGTTTATAGAATTAATGTGGATACTGCAAATAATTTGAATTTGAATGAGAATTGTTTGACGCTCCTGGTGTGTGAGAAAATCGATCTTTGTTGTCTAGAAGAAAAAGCTGGGATATAAAAAATTCTTTATTTCCTCTTCCATTCAAACCTGGAACTCCCAAATGAGCACCACAACACAGAATTGCAAGGTCACACCTCCAAACCTTTTTTTTTTTTATTAATTACAGGCTTTTGCAGAAGACAGCAGAGGTAGAGAAGACGAGGAGTGACAGAGGGCGAATAGGGTCATAACACGGAGGACACAGGACAGATTTGAGCATGTGTACTGCCTGTGGCACCACATGACTGACGTAAACATGTTTTTAGTTATCACTGCTCCAACAGCAGCAGCTGTGCTGGTAACCATCTCACTGTGTTGGCAGCTCTCATCTCTTAACAGCTTCTGCGAGTCACACCAGCCCTTCGCCTCCAATTTCACAGCAGTTTTACCCCAGGATAAATAATGCCCTGTTTTTAGGGGGGAAAAAAATCACATTATGATTCATCAGGCCGACGTTTTTTGATTAAAACTCCCCCCAAAAACATTTCCATTCTCCACGTTCCCTGGCCAACCCCCGTCTCTCTTATTTATTCTGTAGCTGCTGAGTGCTAACTTTTTTCCCTTTCTTCCTCACTGCTTTTTCTTGGCATAATTTGATTGTGTGAAATGACCATGAAAAAACTATTACAACAGGTTCTTAGCTGTGACGAACACAAACAGGCAGCAGGGCTTGTTTACAGAAGGCCTGGCAGTAATGGCTTTTCCTGAGGTGTTGAAAAAAGAGCACACGCAGCCAGTGGTCCGACAGAAATTTCAAAGCACCCAAGTAGGCATTCAGAACTCCACCGCATGCCTGCAAACAAACACACACACACTGTACACAAATACACAGAAGTGGCGGAAGCTGATAAAGTTGCAGATGTCTGAGTAAAGATTATCTTGTTATTTGATTTGCGACTGCTGGGAACTCGGCTTCTGAACATGAATGTCATGTAGAGAGAAATTGCGTGTGTCAGTTCTTTTCAGAGACTTCAGTTACATTTTTCTTATGAAAATTCAGAATGTAAATTTTTCCCAGTTTTCAGAATAATTTATTGCAGCATATGTAATCAGTGGATCAGACACCAGAATTATGAATCTGTATTTTCGCTTTTACCAATGTCAAGAATATAAATACGTTTGCAGCCTAAATGCAAAATGTCTATTTCAGAGAATAGATCATCCAGTTTTAGTTTGGACGGTTAACCACTTGCAATGATGAGTTTTCAAGGTAACAGTTTTTTCACCGCTGTCATAATTAATAATGTAAATGCAAATGCCATTACTTTCTTGTGCAGGGCTTTCCAGCAAGACTGAGATTTCAATATGTTCACCTCAAATCATGCCTTAAATTTTCATTAAAATACAGTACGTGAAAAATTATTTTAAATATTTCTCTATGTTGGGCTCTGTTTGTAAACTAGAACAGAGAAAAATTATGTCAATCAAATATTAAATATATTAAATCAAATATTTATTGTGGAGATTTCTAACAACAGTCAACAGTAAGCAATGGTGTCAGTAGGCAGTGAGCATGTTGTGTATTACTGAATGTGCTTTCAACCATCTAATTTCTAATTGCATAAACTGATTATATTACAACTCACTCCCTATTACAAATCAGGTCTCCCCTACATTAATTAGCAATTCTGTAATTACTTTATTAATGTATTCAAATTTAACTAGGCAGTGGAATGCCCTTTCCCGTGTCCTCTCTAACTTTCTCCTTCTCTTTGTCTCTTGTCCCATTCCCTTTGTAGCGCTTGGGTCAAGACTTCCCTCACCTGCGACATTTCTGCCCACATCTCGCCGTTTTGAACTGCATCCGGCTCTGCGCAAGACAACTTCATCAAAGCGGTGCGAGGCCTAACGTGTCATTCTGCTGATCAAAAACATACAGTTTCATTTTCACCCCTCGCAACTGAAGAGGAGAAAAAAATCTTCAAAGGACAGCCAGATTCTTTCTAGCGTGTACGTAAGATGGTTTGTGATGCTGCCAGTTTCTATAATAATTCCGCTCTGGGGATGAAGTGCGGAAGGAAAGATGAGGATGCCTGATGGGAGGGGCGAGTAAAACGAAGGGATGTGTAGAGGAATGCACATTTTGGTGTGAAAAAGAGGTAGTATTCAGTAGGTCCATCATTAAGATAAACAGCGCCTAATGACACCTGCTTTAATTGGCCTTAGCGCTTAATAATGAACCATTTAATTCGTTACATTGCTATCTGCTTATCTCCCCCTGGGGTACACTAACCCCAGAGTGAGGAATCGAAAGAAAGAAATAAAGGAAATAAAAAGAAAGAGAGTTCTGTATTTCTGGGAGTAATTAAAAGACCTTTTAGTAAGGAGCATCAGTCAGTTCAATTTAAGAACATTAATTGCATGGTATCAAAGCCATGAATTTCTTTTTCCTTTCAGTGCCTGGTTTTGCCATAGACTCACTACTAAATCTTTCTATCAGGGAAGGCTAATCAGACCCATGAGTATAAAGAAAGGAGTTGATCAGTCAGTATTTTAGATGCTCATCACAGGCACACTGGCGCTGGAATTGTCCTGACATTTTTATCTACCCTCCAGAGGACAAAGGACAATGAAAAAAGAAATTTTCAAGCTTGGGACTACTTGAAATTTTTTGACAGATGTATCAAATCCTTCAAAAAAATCAATTCTAAAAGATTAAGCTTTAAAGTTTGCTGTAACACTCGCAAAATTTTAGATACAATACCTGGTAACAATTTTCCTACCAGTAATAATAACTTTCTAAATCAGTCCAAAGGTCACAGCAGTCCAAAGGACCAATCAGTGGAAGTTATACAGTATATAATTACTGCTATGACATTTTAGGTGTACACACTGCCCCGCACATGACTGCACCTCAGAGAGAAAATGATTATGGCCACCCTGAGGTCAGAAACAAAAAGTAAATGGCACTAGGTGACAGACAAGCTTGGCAGCGTTCTGTGTTACCCAGATTCCTCTTTAAATAAAAGATGGATGT
>JAZGTK010014350.1:0-10958 GCA_036877625.1 Ambastaia sidthimunki
CTCACCTGACGTTGGTGATCATGGGGGCGCTGTTCGACCTTCGGAGGGCTCCTCCTGCGCCTGCGCACTGGTCCACCTCCATTCTCTCCATGACACCGACGCCGCGCGTCACTCACGGCCGGGCTGAGAGCGTCCTGACGCGGCCACAGCCGCAAATCTCACACGGCAAAAGCCCGACCAGCAGGCCTCTCGCCACACCAGCCGTCCAGTGAACCTCCGCGATAACAGTTTCCGGTGTTCACCGCATTCTGCTGAACCTTCAACTTAAACCCTTGTCAGTCTGATCCAAAAGTACCGTTTAAACCAACCAGTTAACACTACAGATGGTTGGTTGGTTAGTTAGTTGGCGCACAAACTTCGTATAAACTCCTCAGGTTGATTCCGTGGCCGCAATGCAGTTATTTCTCAGCATTAAGGATATAAGGAGAATAAATCATAAATATTTAGCGATGTTTCTGATGCAAAACGTCCAACTCGACAACGTCCTTTACCTGTTAATCCAAACTAACTTACCCAAACCCAGCAAATAACTAAACATCTAAAACACACGCAGATCACAGTCATCAGATACACTGTCCCGTCTATTCTCGGCCTGATTCCGTGATAAAGGTTTCTGAAAGGTTTTTCCCAAGTTTACCTGCTAGTTTATAAAGCAGTCTGGAGAAACGCAACACACAGCTGAAGAAAATCGCAGGCGTCGGACGCGTCGCGGGACGCGCGCTCGTCTGTCAGCGCGCGCTGATAGCGTCTCAACACAACAAGCGTTGAAAGTTTTCCTGTCATTTCTTCATTTAGAAAATAAAACATAACCCGCAACCAGCATGAGATTGTGTGCAACTCCCCGAACAACAGCGCCCGGTTCTGGTGGAGAAGAACATTGCACCAGCCGAACCACTGCACACAGTCCCAGTGAATGAACACTGACATCTTCTGCACATTTATGTTGAGCTCTTCTATAAGATCAGTGTTGAGTTACATGCATAAGCCAGATGCTTTGGTCCAAAGTGATGCATTCAGTGCATTCAACAAACAGCTGCATTTCCAGAGAAACAGTTTAACATTTCATGTTCTTTCATTGTGGATTAAGCCTGAAGAGTCTCTTCGTCTACAGAACATTTATAATAAACAGTGACACTGTATTTACACTGCAAACTGAACATGAAAATGAAATGTATTACTTTAACATAATAAATCACTGATGAAGTATTAAACCTGGTTAAACCTGGTAAACACGTGTGTTTATTTATGTTGAAGCATAAATAAAGTGTAATGATTTATGATGGTAGTTTGAAAGTGTGTGTGTGTGTTAACATGTTAGCCCATGATCACAACAGCCTATAAAGTTTTTAAATGCAAACTGAAATGAAGGGTTTTTTATCAAAGACTGCATTCAGTATAAAGAATTTATTAATTTGTAAAACAAGAACCAGGATCTCTGCAACATACAGTCTTGCTAATAGTGAAGCTAATCGTTTAATTGTCACAACATGTAAATTAGTAACTTTTTGCTTCCTGTTTCTTTTGTAAATTCTTTTGACCTTTTATCTGTTTTTGTCAGTCAGCAACTTACAGAAACTTCTTTGCTTGAAAATTAGGTTATTACTTTCATAGTTTCCGGTTTTATTTATACCTAATGATTTAAAATTTTTGCTCATCAACAACAAACTGAATAACAAACAAAATAATAATCATAAAATAAAAATAAAATGAAAAGGGGGGTGGCTATAAGTGCTGGAAAAAATACTAGGAACAGTACACTACACTAGTCAGGATTCTCTGAAATTGCTCAGTAATATTAATAAACAATAAATAATAAGAAACTTAGAGTTCTTTTGAGACAGCTGTGCTTGACTGGCAGCAGTCAGTCTATGTCAGGAGATCTGCAGACCTGCAGAGTTCATCTCCAGTCTGCTCCAGCACACCTGCCCAGATGTTTCATTCAGTCTCAAAGATCTTGATCAGCTGCTTCAGGAGTGATTCATTAGAGATAAACTCTGCAGCTCTGTGTTTTCCTGTCGGAGATTTCTTCTCTATGTTGCTCCTGAGGATTTTGAGTCACTGTCTTGCTCTTCATCTGTTTTGTGTGGATTCTGCTGTTCTTGGTCTTCTGCCTCTTTTTGTCCTCCTAGAATCTGTAAAGGCCAGAGCAGGTGGGTGTTTTGGGCAGCACCGGTCCGTCCACAGCAGGCTAAGCTTTTGTCTCCTGTTAGGAAATACAGGAGAGCATTGAGCCACGAGTTACAGGACGCCAGAGGCCGGGTGATCTTGTAACATATGGAGACCATTTGCATGGTTTGGCACTCGACTGCTTTTGTTTCTTTAAGGATGAGGAAWAGYGTGCGTGTGATGTGAAAGGGCAGAAAGCACAACGCAAACAGCAGCGTGATGGTGAYGATGGTTTTGATGGACTTCCGGCGCCTGCTGATGTACGGAGCGTGCTGGGAGCCGGAGATGGAGACGGACGTCCTGTCTTTAACCCCTTCCTCCCCACCGCACATCCCCCCTTCTTCCTGCATGCGCGGTTGTGTGTGTAACGTCTGAAAAATGGTACGAACCACCTGCGAGTAGCACCAGGCAATGATGATAAAAGGAAAGAAGAAGCCCAGCAGGTGCAGAACAATTCCGTACGGCACGTATTCCGAAAACTCGCTGTCTATGGCATCATCCCAACAGTTTCTGTACACTTCCACATTTTCTCCGTTTGCACCACCTGCTGACAAGAGCTCCGCCCCCTCATTCACACTATCCACAAATCGCCTCGTTACGTTGCCGGTTTTGGCGAATCGGACGATGGGGCAGGTGAGTATGAACACCACAACCCAGACTGCCGTACAGATGCCCCTAACCGCCCGCTTGCTCTCCAGGGTGATGGTTCGGATCGGATGACAGATGCCCATGTAGCGATGGACGGATATGCAGGTGAGGAAGAAGATGCTGCAGTAAAGGTTGAAGTAAAACAGAAAACGGACCAACCGGCACATGAAGTCTCCAAACACCCAACGATCACGCATGACGTAGCTGGCCACGAGGAACGGCAGCGAGAAGCTGTACATCAGATCTGTGGACGCCAGGTTGACCATGTAGATCAGAGAAGAGTTCCACTGGCGACCAGGCCTACAGCGGTAGGACCGCAGGAGAACCGTGGAGTTCAGGATCACACTGAGCAGGAAGGTGAGAGAGTAGCAGACAGGTAAGGTCACGTACTTGTAGGACTCATCGATGCTGCAGCTGGGTGATGCGGTGTGGTTTTGAACATCTGTCGCATTGGTGACCAGGTGTGCTGATGCGCTGGAGATCGTGTTGGGGTAAGCCGTGGTCTTCATAATCCTCAGCTGTCCTTTATCTTATGACCACAGAGCCACATAATCGGCTGCTTCCACGACTCTTCTGTAATACTGGAGACCTCTTCTTAACATGATCTGAAAGCCCCAAGTTCTCCAACCTGTAGAGTTCTCTTTAAAGGATTTCCTCTGAAGACAATGGAGAGAACATGTGGATTTTACATGTTTAATCCAAGTAGATGGTCTAACATTGATCAATAAGGCTACATGATTACATATCAGATCCTGAGGTTTAGGTTTGTAATCCACCCTGTAGTATTTTCTAAGTGAACTGTTGACCAATGACTCAGCCCTTCAAACTTATTTGCATATTGTGCTGATTCAGCCTCTTCTAGTTTATAACTTCATCAATCAGTAACAAACTCTTCATTCATGTCTTTATCCACCATGTTTTTCCTGGAACCGTCTTTTCTTTTGCTCTTTAATACATTATTAATATGAACACACGTGTCATTTCCTGCCCTAACTGACCCTGACAGCAATTAAACTGTGGAAAGCGTGTTTTAAAGTGACTCATTTATGTCTGGACATGTCTTCATGCCTGATGCATTCATCCACATGCACAGAAGCAGCGTAACATGCGACTCTAACGCCTGTGTTTGGTTCATGGGTTAGTTGAGTTTGTTTATTAATGGATATGTCTGTGTCCTACAGAGCAGTTTTGGTTTGACAATATCATGTGTCTCTGCAGGTATGTTCTGGTAAATAATTAATACCTTTCATTCAGACAGAAATGCTGAGCGGAAACCCAATACGATGTTGAGTTCAACACAAAACTGCATATCGCTTATAAACACCAAGATTTAGTTTATTAAAATGTAGAAGATTTCAGCCGGAAAACAATGTGGAGGTATTGAGATCAAAAAAGATGAATCTTTATACTACATATCTTTTAAAACAACTGTTTCATTGTTCACTTATTTCCAGATACAAAAGCAAAGCTTGCTGTGATACAGAGAAAACAGATCCATATAACATCTTACCTGTTCTAAAGGTCAGCAGGAGTAACTCCAAAATGCAGCCAAAAATCATTAATTTCTTCATGCATTTGATAAAAGGTCAGACAGGAAGTTCAGCGCACAGAAGTTTTACAATCCAGCACTTCTAAACTTTCTCAAACAACAGCAAACTGTTCCAAACTTTCTCAATTAGTAGATCTGCAGAAGTTTATTAATTACTTTCTCAATCAGTAATTCCCTCTTTTGTCTCCGGTCTCTCTCTCCCTCTCTCTCTCTCTCTCTGTGTGTGTGTGTGAGGTCAGTCAGCTGAGGTACCTGCAGTCAGTATATTTCTGTTCAGTAGTGACCCAACAGACATCATTTATAGAAACAGACTCACAGTAAACACATATTTTGCTGAACTTTTTCCACATAAATTTAACAAACTACTTTGATTGCTTTCTTTTCAAAAGATAAAAACAAAACACAAAACGTTAGAAAACACGATTAGTTTTGTTTTATCAAAACCACAATCTTTCCATCTGCTTCCAAACACCTCTGGCTGGGAATTTCTGCTGTATGACATTATCTAAAATACTTCACCAAAAGTACTTTGAATGGTATATTATTTGTGTCATATTGGCATAATTCCACAACAGAGCTTGAAAGCCCAGCTCTGCATTTCTGGCAACAAAACAGGCTCACGACTGCATTTATCATATAAAATAAATGATTTATTAAATTATTGTGAATATTTAGAAATGAGATATACTTTCTACATATAAGTTTAATACAAAGTAGAGTTTGTAAGGCACATTCATCACAGACAGCATAACGTATGCTGTTCATATTCTCATTACGGTTGCATATACTGTATTTTAATGGAATGCTTAATATAACTGATGAGTAATACATCACAGTTATTGGTCACATATGGCTTTGAGAGCAGCTCATTATACTGTATGTATAGAAGCAAAATTAACCACAAGTGACACCACACATGAATCAGTCATTAGGGTTTGTTAACATGACCGAGTTTTTCACAATAAAACTTGTGACTCTAAACAATGTGACTCACATTTTAACAAACATTTCTTTAAGAACAGAATACTCTGGCTTTTGTTAGTCCACAGGATGAGTTACAGTAAATTACCGCTTTTAGAAAGTGCCAGCGATCGCAATTCACGCCGCACCGCGAAACAAAGATCGTTCACAGAGACGTTAAATCCTGCACGTCCAGAAGCAAAGCATCTTGCTTGTTCCGGAGATGATCCCGTATCACAAGATGTTTCACCAGTTCTGAGCTCAGATCTGAAACCACAAATTACATTAGTGCAGGAGTCAAATAAATGCATGTTATTTTCAAAAAAGGTCCACAAAAGAAAAGGTGAAAGCCAGTTACGGTTGTGGTTTACACTGATTAAAATGACTTTAAACTTTACAGAAGCACAGAAATCATACATGTGTGAAAGGTTTTGATTGAAAGTGTTGCTGTTGATTACAGACTGCGTCTGAAAACGAACCCTGAATGTCTTTATTCAGCGAGATCCTGAGAGCATCCAGCTGAAGCACAGAGCATGTCTGAAGATCACTGAGGCTAAGAATTTTTCTTCTTATGCTCATGTTATTGTGGGTTTCTTTCTAAAAAAACATGATCAAGACATTCAAACAAAAACAAACACAATTGCTTAATCAAACGAGACTAAAAGCAGCAGTGTCTGTAGCTCCAGTTGGCAGAACATTGTGTTAGAAGCAACCATCATGGGTTCTGTTCCCAGGGAGCTCTGCCATTAAAACCTCTCACCTCTTTGTCTTTCTGTTCGGCCCATATCTTGTCTCTGAGAGCTGTGAGTGCAATTCTCACTTCCTGTTTCAGCCCTCGGGAGCAACTCCCGTGTACCTGTGCCTCACACGAGCTCTGATGATGGAAAACGTTTTGAAACCACATTAATCATGACCTGATGTACATCGAATAATCGTAACATACGAGGAAAGTTCTGTGGTGTTTTTCTGCACCCACCTCTTTGCTAGACGCACCTTCTTCATCTTCCTCTTCACTTTCACTGTTATTGATGAAGCAAAGCTGGAGATTTTTGGGGCTATTAAACCTGCATGGAAACACATGCAGGTTTGCACAGATGATTGGGAACCTCAGAGAACGTTTTCTAAACATTGTGAACCTGCGTGTGAAATACCGTGAGGTTATGACAGGGACGCGGCAGGGACTGAAGTTTTCCTCGTCTGTCCACAGCTCACTGTAGAGTGACTGCTGCTTCCATTGTGTCCAAGATCCAAGTAGTCTGTCTCGCTCGGGTAAACCCAGACTCTGAAACAACAGCCGTTATTTACTGTAGCTTGAGAACATACAATCACTGTAGACGTTGTAGAATGTAAAATTTGCTTTTGTTCCTGGTTTTTGCTTAAGGCTGTAATCCGTAACTTTTAGCTAATCAAAAATCAGTTATTGATCAAGTACATGACAGATGAGTGTTCAAAACTGTTTCATTATCTCACCACAATTCACAACGTTAAGTTTAAAATAATGATTTATAATTTCATCTGTCTGGTCTGATTTTCATGTCTTGGTTTTACATACATAACGAAAAGTAAAATTTTAAGTTCAGACAGAGATGGCGGTAGAGAGGCAAATGTTACAGATTGCAGCTTTTAAAAAAGTTTTAAAACATGTGGAAGTTTTGGTGACACTGACTGTATAATCTACATAAACACACCCTATAATGTATCATAATTATATTTAAAAATAGATGTTTTTCAACTGAAACACTGCTGATGTAAATTCTGCTGAAATGTTCACACCGCTGCTTTTTTCTTTCTTTCCTCTTCCTGCCTTTCCAGCTCTGCAATCCGCAAACTTAAATCCTCCCAGTGCATTATGGGTAAGTCGTGATCACCCTGTGGGGGGTCCACCTCGCTGGGCTGTTGGGTCTTCCGGCCGCAGGGTGAGGGGTCATCGGTGGTCCTCTCATTCTGCCTGTCACTGTCTGGGTCTTCCTCCATCCGTTGACACTCTGGCACAGACAGACTAAAAGCAGAGATGCACACAAGTTAAACCAACACAACAACAATCATTTCTCAAAGCAACTTTCTTCTGTAGCACTAAACAGTGATAAACACAGAACAGAAGTGAAAGCTCCACTTTGGGACTGAGAAATTTGGTTCAGATCCTTTTCACACTGAAACTGCTTTCAGAAACAATTCAGTTGATCAAAACAACGCAGTCACACCAAACTCAAGTTTCTATTCAAATGCATCTTTAAAAACATCTTCTACAGTGTCGCGCCTGGACCACGACTCGTTTTCTTTCAGTCTTACAAGTTATTTCTGGAAGTGAAAGTTATTTTGTATCTCGACAGTTGCTGTTGTTTTGCTGTTGTTGTGAAAGCGGTTACATGACATTCACTCGCTCACCTTTATCTGAAAACTGATCTCGACATCACGACGTTCATGGTCGATCATCAACTTTCACGCTTTTGGAAATTCACGCAGTTTATTGAATTATTTCTCACTCCTTCATTCCTTCCTCTGTGGGAGAGGAAACACCCATTTCTTTCCTTTCCTCCCGCCCTCCGTGTTTCTCTCGTGTTTTCTTACAGAAGTTGGACTGTCCGTCTTTTCGACCTTCTTCTGAACTTCTACTGCGACTTGTGTTAAATGTTACATGATGTAGTGGATGTTTTATATACTGTTATAGGGACAGCTGGAAAGGCACATAAGGCTGTTTTGGGAATGCTTGGGAAAGTTGGTGTCCGATTTCACAATGCAGGAATGAGTCGCAGCAGATGGAGAAATCTGTGTCCTGTTGTTCTGAAGCTGATGAAAACTATGATGCAAGGCTTCAATAATGCAGAAAATTTCATCTCCTTAAACCGTAACCTAAATTTACCATCGCATATTTATACATGTGTGTCAGCTGGGGGCGAGATGTGCATCAACAAACATGCTCACTAAAATATTTTTGCCCCACGATGTTTGTATTTCAACATCATCTCACATCCAGATAAAAGTCTGACAGTCAAATTCTTAAACACTCTTTATAAACCTTTAAAACATACATAGAGCATTTTAGGTAAACTGTGCCATAAAATGAAGATTCTGCTCAATTATAGTAATTAAAAAGGCACATTTATGACTGAACATGTTAAGTGCAAAAGGTCAGAATTCTTTTTGGAACATTCCGGAATTCTGCTGGGAAAACATGGATCATCACAGTTTGCACAAACTCGTGGAGTAAATGCCAACTGAACGGTATGTTGTCAAAGGGGAATAATAAATACTAAAAACACTGAAATTACTGTTTATTGTTTAATACATTATTACTCAAATTGTTTTGCTGATAATATAATTGAATAAAAGTATGACACATAAAAAATGCAAAATAAAAGTAATAATAAACTTAAATCTCTAAATATTTTTAAATAGTTTTTTATGCTTCAATTTAATCTTCCTGATTTTGTGGACATTCCAAAATCTCCCACTGTGTGGCATCAATGAGTCTGTAGTTAATCTGACTGTATGTTTGTGGGTGTTTCCTTCTCTGTCCGCCCACCTCTTCATTCAGACTGGAGTCACAGTATGTTACTGTATCTCCAGGCCCAGTTCTGATGGACAGAGGAAAGGGAAGTTAAAATTGTATCCTGTACAAAGCAGCAGAACATCAGCCTGGATCACTGATCCGTCCTGGAAGTGTGAAGATCCATCTTGAGAGCCCAACAACATGGGCTGATGTTTTGATAAAAGTCTAAACCAGCAGTCTCCAACCCATGTTCCTGGAGGTCCACAGACCTGCAGAGTTTATCTCCAGCCTACTGCGACACACGCCTGGATGTTTCTGCCAGACCCAAAGTCTTTGATTAGCTGCTTCAGATGGGATTCACAAACTCTGCAGGTCTGTGGATCTCACTGGTGACCTCTGATCTAAACCACCAACCTTAGTGTTGATTTGGACCAGCTCAACAGAAATGAGGCTACCCAGAGGCTCCGCCCCTAAGACCACAACTGACTTGTTAGCAAAGGCTTTGGATACTTATATAAGTGACTTGAAATACTTCTGCAAAAACAGCAGCAGGGCAAAGATATATGTAAGAAGATGAGAGACAGAGAGATAAAAAGGAAGATTCAAGGGTGTGATGTGATATTTAGGGCTTTTAGGATGACCCATTAGTAGTGATTACTGAACAGGTACCGTTAAAATGCTTTAATCCTGGAATGATGGACAGGTTGCGGTCGGAATAATGCCTGCAGGAAAAGAAGGAAATATGAGTCAGTGCGGAAGCGCTAAAGGGCTCCTGTGGTAAAAAATCCCCACGAAAATGCCACATAGAATATGCAACATAATACTCATTCACAACATCTCTGCATTCTGACAGATAAAAGCCACTGGCTGTATTAGGGGGTAAATGAATACATTAGTATTTGAATAATGCCGTGCATTTAGAACATTCCTGCAAAGACGAGTCTGAGATAAGATGTGCTTGCGTCCATTTGAGCATGTCTGTGAGATTAAAGGACGTCTTAGATGCCATTTGACGCAGAGTTGAACGTCTGCACGTTCGGGTCTCCAAAATTACCTTCTACGTCACAGCTGACACCCCCCCTTCCGTCGTCATGGAGACAGGCTTCACCTTTTCAACCACGATGTTGAACTGTGAGGGACAAAGCGGTCTGTCATAAACAATAATCTTACTTGCTTTGCTAAGAAAATGACTTAGTAATTCCGAGAGTATTTCGACATCTCTTTGTTGTGGATTCTGTGTGATGCCTGAAGTGTTTGATTGACAAGCAGGGGTCAGATACCCCACACTCCTGATCAAAGAAAAAACACTGTCTTTGAGTACAGCAACAAACACCTTTGTACATTATTACCTTTTAGCTTTTTTCAGTCATTTGACTAATAAAGTTTAATGTAGCCGTGGAGGTGGACTCAGAATAATGCTAAAAGCTTCTGTGATGTTTTGAGCATCTTTCCAGTCTAAGTGCACACAGAGCTCAGACTGTTTTAAGAGCAGTACAAAATTAAAGGGAAATTCAACTTACCAATGACTTACTTTTTGTTATCATTACACAGTTATCCATGATAAAGTATTCTTAGAACAAATGACATATTTTACTTGTAAGAAATCCAGTAAAACTCTTATTAAGAGATGAGTTTGAAGTTCTTCAATCCCCAGATATCTGAGTACAGAGATATTATATTTAAGCTCTTGATGAATGTGTGACCTGAATGAGGGCCTGTGGTGGACAGATTTCACCCAGCCCTTTGATGTTGATCTGGGTTTATTTTCTCTGGATGGGTTTGATTTAAGCTGTAATAAAGCTGAACGCACTGTCAGTCTGTGTTTCTTATATTGACAGAATCATTTGCTCTGCAGCAAAAGCACAGCGGAGGCTGATGACTGACTGTGTCTCATTATAGTCATATTTTGTTTGTTTACCATCTTTTTTTAAAGGTCAAAAACATGACATCCAAAACAGAAGACAAACCCACAGCAAATGAAAACTCAAAGTCCACATTTTTTAAAGAAAACATCTTAAGACTATAGTTAACACGAGTTTTATGGGGTACGAAAAGCGCGCATGCGCAATGCAGTTCTTTATCAGTCCACCTGCGCGTCTCAGAGTCAGAAGCGATAAAATGTTCTGCATGAAGAAACTCACCGCT
>JAZGTK010014351.1:0-13781 GCA_036877625.1 Ambastaia sidthimunki
CCATCACTGTTAAAATAAAACCTACCAAACATCTTTTTCAGTTAACTGCTCGGGTGAATGACAATCTGATTCATGATAATCTAACTGTCTGGAACTGCGGCATTCATTTTTTAGACTTATCTCATATCTCAACACTTCTTTCTAAAAACACTGTTCAATACTGTTTTGTTTGGTTTTTGTTTGTTTGAAAGCCATTTAAACTGCAAAAATAATCTTTACACACAATTACTCATTTATTTACTTTTTTATTTAAAAATCTAGCAACAAAATTAAAGTATAAGGAGAGTTTACGGTAAATCCAAACCTATACACAGGCTAGTTATCAGTGATCATGTCAGGTGTCAGAAAAACAAATGTGTCAACCAGCTAATGAAATTACATCAGATCAAGAAACTTGCTTGACTGGTTTGCTGGACTAGTTTGTTACTT
Source organism: Ambastaia sidthimunki (assembly GCA_036877625.1). Lineage (NCBI taxonomy): Eukaryota > Metazoa > Chordata > Actinopteri > Cypriniformes > Botiidae > Ambastaia > Ambastaia sidthimunki. The sequence continues at coordinate 430 of JAZGTK010014351.1, forward strand.
TTAAAAACAAGTCAAGATGAACTATCACATACATATATCCTACTGAAAATTACCCAGATTGACTACTAATTCAGCATTACAGTTTATAAACTCTAGTATTTGTAATAGGGGAGTAGTTTTACGTGATTTATTTTGTTCCTCAGTTTTACAAAAATCACTTGTGTGTTTTTTACCTTGTTTAGCTTTTAAGCTTATAGCTTGTTTAAACCTGTCTCTCTACTTCTCAATGTAGTTATACTGCCACAGGACATGGAAAGTAATGCAGCTTTACAGAGAAGAATTGTTTCACGTGAAAAACAAGAAAGATTTTTAAAAGGTATTTATTAAAATAGCAAAACCTTTCACAAGAAATCTGGTCCCCTTGCTTTCTGTGGATTTACAGGAAAGGTTAAGGCTCTAATAGAAGCCCTGCCCTTTTCATTCTCAGACCATGGGGGAAGAACATTGTTAATATTTGAGTATTTGACACTATACCTCATAGTGTTGACCCACACTAAGTTATTGTCAATGCAAAACATTTTTATACAGTGGAAGCACCAGTTTGCACACAAGCGTGACTGAGCCAAAATAATTATTCAATATATTATTTTTATTTTGTCCCATGTACTAAAGACTTAGTGAGCTGGTTCCTGTAGCTCAGCTGGTAGATCATAGCACTACCAGCAACTGATTAATCCATCATGTAACTGACAATGAAGGCGTCACAGAGACAGCTGATGTGGGGTTTAATATAAAATTGATTATTGAATTTAATTAATACTAATTTTACATCAACTTTGTTAAATAACAGCACAGCTCATAATTTATTTTTCACAATTCCTAGGTTGCGGTTGTCACAGGACTTTATCTCCTAGCATTATGTTGGTTATAATCATCAGTAGTTTCTACAGGATCTGATCTTAATGGTCCAGGGTGGCTGAACATGAGGCTGGGGTAGCTACTCATCTCTTCTTCTTGAGTGGCACCACGCAAAGCACCATGAAAATCTCTCATCAGACCTTCTGGATGGCCTAATCTCTCATGTAGTTGTTCCTGGACTGGATTCATGGGTATCTCTCCTTCCTGTTGTTTCAGGTGTTGAATGATCTCTCTGGAGAGGTAATGTGGCTCACCTGTCCTCTCATCTGTTAAACAAGTGTAAAAAAAGTGTAATTTTGCAGAGATTTTGATTAATACATTTCTATGACTTTTCTAGTCATTTGTGATAAAGATAAAGATTGCACACCATTTCTATGCATTAAAATGTTTTAAAGCTAAACATAACTATAAGAATATTATAAGTAGAGCTCTTTGATATGTTTCATCCCAACTTCCTGTTTCAAGAAAACTGTGCTTATCTTTTGATCATTTTTAGGACAAAGCATTTGGTGTAATTAATCTTAGTGGTGAATCTTACCATCGATCAGTACAAGACGGAATCGATTCTGGCATTCAAGAGAATTTTCCAGAATTTGGCTGAGGGTCCTGTAGAAGAGCAAGACCTGCTGTTTTCGTTCTCTTTCTCCAAACCCTGCACTTCTCTCGTGGGACATCTGAAACAGTGTCTGCAGTGGTGTGGCATATTCCAAAACACAGTAAAATGTCTAGGAACCAAACACAAAAGAGAAGGTAACATTAGCATGTCTCAGATCATATTAGTCTGCAATATGCAACATGGTTGTCAGTGGTGCCTGGATGGTAAGCTGGATGGTTGGATTGCCATAACAACCATGCTATTAACTTTGAGAATGGTAAAAAATGTGACTTGAGCAGAATGGTAGAAGCCTGCTCAATTCTTGATCTAAAATCATGTTTTCATGCTTTGTTGCTTCTAGTTGTTTCATAATTTTAATATAATTTTTTTGTATATATATGTTTTAATATAATGTTTTAATATAATTAAAAGCCTACAGAATTACATACACAAATGTACAAAATGTCTCAAAACAGACCAAAATAATCATGATTCATTTATAGATGTAAACATTTTGACCCAGTTAAATGCAATAGAATGAAAATGTTGTTCCTCTTAGAACCGCTTACTTCTTGCCTTTAAAAAAAGAATATGTTATGTATATATATGTAATATGTGTCTGGTGTAGAACTCTGCCCACCTCATTGTTCTGTCCTTTGATTTCGTAGACGCTGTTCTTGTAGCTACGATTTCGTGTACCTGCTCTGTCTAGCTGGAGCTCTGGAAGGTTCTGGTGGAAGGCCACGTGATTGTCCTCATTTTCTGGTTTGTTTGGGGCTTTAGCATTGAGGGGCAAAAGAATATGGAGCCGATTAGAGCTCAGTCTCATCTTTGTGGCTGTGGTGTAGTTTTTGACCTTGCTCTCTAGATCTGCAGGCGAAAGAACACAGAAGGGAGAATGAAAGAGATGATCATTACATATGTGTGACATATAGCTCAGAGCCGGTAAACAGTGATGGGACAAATACAGCACAACTACAGCTTGCTAAACTACAAATTACTCTACGTTCACAGTTTACCTATAGCTGGGCTACTCTTTCTATATAGTTAGTTACACTACAAGCTACAAATAAACATTAGCTATCTACCCTGATGCTGCTTAAGCATATAATTTAAAATTTAAGCCGTGTACAGTTTTTCCAGCCTGAAACCAATACAGGTTTTTAAATTAATGGTTCCATAAAGTGCAACAGCTTTACATCTAAATAATATGTAATATAGAAATAAAAGCTATATAAAAAACAATAAATCTAAATAATTGAACTCAATTGTTTATCTGAATTGGTTTATTATGATTTTATGAAATAAACTAATTCACTGGAATAGGTCTGAAGTGGGCAGTATTCATTATATATTGTGCAGTTTGCAAAACTGTTCCTGTATTGTGTGTTTTGCATTTGTAATAGGTAGTTGAGGGTAATATAGTCTCAGTTCTGCCCTCTTGTGGTAATAAGGATGGTGCGGTAACGGGTCATGTTGGAATGTACCTGGAAGCACAAATTTCAGATAGCCAATGTAGAAAGACCAGGCCAAGCCATGTGCCACATTCATTTTCACTACTTCACAGATTTCTGAGATTTCCACAGGAGCAGGGCCCTGCCGGAACAGACAAACATAAAGATAAAGAGAGCAGGGCTGTATTTCTCAAAAGCATTGAGAGCTGAAGTTGGTGGCAGAGAGGGTGCCAGTTGGAGCTACAATATATTTTTGCAATTACGATGCCTTTGAGAAACGCATACAGCATTTAAAGGCAAAGATAGATGAGGACTAACACATCTTAATTTACATCCACATGTTACTTTATTCATTTACTTTTTTTGTTGTATTTTTCTTTAATGTGATCATTGTGAAATACATACTGTAGATACTAACTTTGAAGACTACGTTGAACCTGAAATTTAAACTTCGATTTACTGATTTATGTCTGTGTCCTAAAGGAGTTATTAAATATGTATTATCATTTTTTATTCTTACCAGAATCCCCAGACTTTTAGAGAACAGGAAAATGGCACACGCCAGACTCATGGTGCTCAGTTTATCATAAGAAAACAAAACTCCTCCCATCTTTAGCATCAGGAAAAGGACAACCATTCCCAGAAAGACACGCCCACTACAGCATGCCTGAAAGATCCAACTTAAGCTGCCATGATATCTGTAACAGAGAAGGACAAGATAAGATAGTGGCTATACACACACACACACACGCACGCACACTGCATACACATTTTCCAAAACAAATATATATAAATAACAAAAGGTTAAATAACACAATTTAAACAGCATTCATTTAAAATGAATATGGGAGAGATGCACCAAATAAACATATGAAACACACGGTTTGTTTCTAACCGTTGTTTTAAATGGAAGACCTCCTCTGCAAACAAGCACAAGCTATATACGCATATTTCCACTGTAAGGCATAAAGCCATCAGTGCTGCTCTTTCAGAGATCTGATCCGAGTCCAGCAGGAAAGAAAAGACCAGTGCAAGAAGCCCCAGAGCAGCGGCACATTGCGCAGGCAACCTGCTTCGAGGTCTGGGGACAAGAGCCTCCTCTCCTGTCACTGTCACCATCTGAACACATTAAATATAGTGTATAGAGATATAGAGATAAATATTAATATTAAATATTAATGTCTTATATACAACATTAACTACATCAAACTAAATCTTACTTCCACATATACACCTATACATCTACATCTACCTACATCTACAGCTAAATCTCAGTTTACTGTACATATCTACTCTTATAAAAAAAATAATTATTAATGTTATTCATTTAAAACTAAACACCTTAAACACAATACAATTTAGGCCTAAATACCATGGTTACTACAGTCATTACCATGGTTACCTTAAACCCTAGTAACCACAAATTAATCATGGTTTTGTTACAGCAACCATAGTTTAACCTGTGTGGTTATACACAAAGTAATCAAATGTACTTAAGTTTACATCTACACAACTACATCTTCAGCTAAATCCCAATCCAGAGATAAATATACATGTACTGTATTATATTATATTGTTTTCAAGCATTCAAATTTATAAAACATAAAACAAAATATAACTAAACAAAAAAATATATTTTAAGTTTTAAGGAAGTTCCTGTTTTGTAGACATTTTCTTTACCAGAGCTGCCATGAGATGACATCACACCCTTGAGTTTACAGGAAATGCAGGTTTGGCAATACTGAAAGTCACATTACTGTAACTGAATGATCAGGTATTATTTAAAGAATTTCTTTTAAACTGCGGCAAACATTTTCATTTTAACTGGAATTTGCGATATTTGACAGGTGCACAAATATATATAACAAGTTTAAGAATACAAACCACAATAGCAGAAAAAGTACTGCAGGTGTGTACACACGTGTGTGTGTGTGTGTGTGTGTTTGTGTGTGTGCACAGGTTTCACAGCACTTGTACTTATGTGGTATTTATCAGTATTTGTATATCAAAATGTGTCTTAAGAAAACTATGACTGGATTGAACCTTTATACATATGAGATAACAAAGATAATACATCAAAACAAACAGCAACTGTATCATTTAGTGTTCATTCTCAGTTCCAGCCCCTCCATTCAGATGAAATATAGAGGCATCAAGTTTAAAAAGCTTTTGTGATTTTAACGAACACATTTTTTACAGTCATGGTTTGAATGAGGGAGTTCAATATACTAAATTAATCACACTGTAAAATAATACGTGTACATTTACATAAACATTTGAATTCTTATCCCTTTTGAAACCTACAAATCACACAATATATATAAAAGGTTCAGAGGTGGTGTTGAAACTTACCTTGAATCAGATTTGTTGATGATTGATAGTATTACAATCAGACAAATGATTCTGTCTCACTTTATCTCTTCCGCTCTCTCTCTCTCTCTCTCTCTCTCTCCCTCCCTCCCTTTATTTGTTCTGTCAGTTCTTTCCACGTACCTTCGTCTTTGTCTGGCAATAGTTTCACTTCGGTTTCACTTTCTTTCATTAAAATCTATTTTCCAATTCATTGTATACCACATTGTAGGCTATACAGTATAAATTCACAGGGAATTTTATCCAATGAGGACCCAATGTCTGAGCCTGGAAATAGCGGGGGTCGGGGTCAGGACACACCCTATCTGAGGGCTGCCCCCCCTAAAAATAATTAAAAATCACGCTGTGTATTGTAAATAATATAATGATATATACTTAAAATAAATGTGTAAGTGGTAAAGTAATACAAACGCAAACGGATTTTCAAAAAAACATTTTGAGTCCCCCTTTCTTGACTCACAATGTTTTGGTCCACTTCACCTTCACACACAAGCCCGGAGGGAGAAAGTTCTGCAGTAGTTGTGCAGCTCTAGTAAATTCTCTGTTTTATTCACTTTAAACATTCTTTTCTCTTAAATACAGATAATGCTGAGTCATTAATAAATTAGTCACGAACAAAACAAAATCATGATAACCAATGTATTTTTTATTCTGTTACTAGTCCGTTACTAGTGATTCTAGCGTTTGTTTGGTTGATTACCGTAGTTAGTCACTCACTACAACTAACACGACGATAAGTCTGTGTGTGAACTAATATTAGACTAATGTTGTATCGTTGTGTTGGGTTTTGCTCAATATGATGTTGCAGATCAGATCAGTGGGCTTGCTGCAGTTGAATATAATATATATCTGTATATGGGCTAAATATAATATCTGTATATGGGCTATTTTATGATTGCTGTTAAATTAGGTGTGGCAAGTAATTAAAGGTGTTAAGATTTGAATCTGAGAGACGTTTACATTCACTTTTACATGCACTCTTCAAAGCCACGCCTCCTCCAATACATGAACAGTGCACAACTGTATGCAAATACATTACTTGACAGGTAAGTAGGACATCCTGTCATTGCATTTAGACCAAATGCAATAATTGGATGAACACTTTATGCTCGTTTTATGCTATTTATGCTCTTTTTTTATGCTTTCTATATATAAAATATATTTGTAACACTTAGTGATTGCTATTAGGATTTGATCAGACTTTCGACAATCGGACCAGGCATCAGTCAGCCATGGTTTTGCATTGTATTGTGGGATTTTTTTTTAAGGGAGCAAACGTGCACTAAATATTGAGACGCTGATTCCCTGATCAGCGGCCTGACTACAGTGCATGTGCAAGTGGCAAATCTCACCGATCGTCAAGGCAAGATGGATTCAAAGTCGCACACTCCTTTGTTTCCTACAGCGTGGTATTTTAATTTTGGGACATTTGAAGAGTTTTTACTAAGAAAATGGAAAACTTGGATCGTTGGGGTCCCATAGGACGATAGAAAAGTGACTAAATGAACATGACTTCCTGACCACCATTGGTCCAAGATGGCAGCACGGCAGTAGCACACAACGGCCACTTCGGATACAAAATGGAGCTGTTTTTGTCTTTAGCTATGTAGCACCTTGGTTCTGGAGAAACGTTTTGTTTCACTATGTACTTGTAAATGGCTGAAATGACAATAAACTCCACTTTGACATTGACTTTATAAGAAAGTGACAACATAGAATATCAATTCTGTGATGTAAAAAAATCTACTAGATCTACTATATATATTTTTATATTTTTTTTTATGTCTTCAATTGTCATGAAAATGTCACAATGCAAGACAATTTAATGGTCCTAATATAAACATTTTTTTCTATACAAAATACAATATTTAAATGTAGGTTAATATAATTTTATTTTTTGATTTTGAGGTACAGTGTGACCTTGAACTGTTTTCATAAGATTTACATACACATGCACTCATTAAATTAGGGATTAACAATGAGGATGAAAAAATAAGTTTATAAAAAATAAGTTTTTGGCTGTTGTTATTGATCACAAATTATGTTGGAAATCTCATATTAATCATGTAAAAACAAAAATTTCTAAATCAATTGCAATATTAAACAAATTAAAACATGTTTTGAGTGGAAAAACTTTATATATTTTGTACTGTGCGCTCATAGTTCCATACATTATTTATTGTGTGGAGATTTGAGGTCATTCATATAAAAATAATATAAATTCAGTATATATGTTACAAAAGAAAGCTATAAGGATTGTTAAAAGGGTTAATTATTATGAACCAACAAATCAATTATTTATTAAATTAAATGCATTAAAATTTGCAGATTTGGTTGATTTATATACTGCACAGGTAATGTACAAAGTTTATAATAATTTACTTCCAAATAGTGTTCAGAGGCTGTTCAAAATAAGAGAATGTCAGTATAATTTAAGAGGAATGTTTATGTTTAAAAAAAATTGGGCAAGAACAAATGTAAAAAATAGGTTTATTTCCATCAAGGGGGTAAATTTATGGAATAAATGTGATATTGATTTATAATTATGTAATTCAATTTGCAAATTTAAGAAAATGTATAAGGTGATAAATAATTATATGATTGAGTATAATTAAAATGTGAATGTATAGTTATTACTTTGAAGTTTTAACTAATGTGTATTTTGGTGATTATGTATATTTGGGATTACGTATGCTCATTTGGTGATATGCTTTATGAAATTCTGTTCTTTTTGTATTATCAAATGTAGGAAAGTGTCTTTCATCAGTTGATTATGTATAAAGGGCAGGCATAATAAGCATGGCTTCAGCCTACACCTTTTTCAGCATTTAAGAAGTATTATTGATTGATGATTGATGTAAATTGTGTTGTTTACGTTCAGTAAGCAGTAAGTGTGGAGTCACTACCTGCTGTTTACATCCCTAAAATCTGACCTGTATGAAATCTGTGTGCAAGTTAAATAAATATGTGAATTCCAAAAGGTTCATGCATATTTTATTCAAGAGTAAAAAAAGAGATTTGTCCCATAGGGCATGCTCACACTGTCCGTACTGTAGACCAGAAAATCATAATGATCAAAATGAAGCTTTAGAGAAAAATACAAGATATAGGACCACAAATAACCCATAAATGTTTTCATTAGTTGTAAAGTAAAGCACAATGAGCAACCCAAACAAGGATGAAGCAAAGTGGATTAAACCAGCAGAAGTCTTAATCATAATAATTAACCAGCATATTGTATAGAATAATGATCAGAATATACTTCTCCTTAAAAATGTGAGACACATAAGGTGTGTCCAATATTGGATTTACATTTGAAATAACCATGCAGTCATGCTTTGGCAGCCTGGATGTCTTTTCACAGAATTATACGTTCCTTCACACTACTAGATAACTTCTGTACATCAATAAACGTAAAAACACAAGGTAGAACACCTCATTTGAGCTTAATTTACTGTACAGCAATGTAAACAAACAAAAAACAAACAATAATCAAATAAACAGCTTAAATAAAAATGAAAAAAAAAGAAAATAAGCAATAAAACGTTCCTTAAAAATATACCGCATTTATATACAAAATAAACTCCCATGAATTACGCGTAGCAGAAAATCTGTTTAGCCTGGTGCGCCTATACTGGACAAGGACCTGTTTGAAACCACCCTTTGTCACAAAGACCTGTTTGTAGTTTTGCATATGCATGATGGTCTAACGTAAACCCTCAGGTCATGTCACCTCCCTGTTTTGCACACATACACACACATGCACACACACAGCAGACTGAATTCCTGTTGCTCTGCTCTGAAGTGTTGAGAAGAAGGAGGAGGGGAGGTGTCAGACTTTGGCGGGACACAGGGAGTACTGTACTGCCATAGCAACCGTGGCACAATGTGACAACGGTGGATTTACACAACACAGTGAGCACAAAACTGAACTGGATGAGGGACATTATGAGAAATAAAAATATGTTACTTGCAGATTATTTGTTATAACCTGTGTGAAGTTATTCTCTGTTAATATTACTTTTCCATAGGCTATATATATTGATTACTAGCAGCAAAACATAGAACTGCAGGAGAATTGTTAAAGTATATGGTTATAGGCTCCTCACACACACACACACACACACATGGAAACATACATTTCTCTGATTTACAATAAATAGAGCAATAGCCTTGTGTTTTAGGTTCCACCACAGGCCAAGGAAAAAAACGAAGCATTTGTGAAAACCTACTAATTTATAATTATATAACACATGATGCCCACACACACACATACATACACGCAGTGCAAACACACATAAATAAACATTTCTTTTGACAAATTAACAGGGAATGCCCCCTTTTCCAATGTTCATAGTTCTATCACATAGCCCATTATTCAAAAAACGACATATCCCATCATGCAACTCTCACACAATCACGATTCCACTAAACCTTTATAAATAGTTTTTTTTTTTTTTTTCATTTTTGAAAAGCGATGCAGTCATTCTGTCCATCTCTTTTGATGTTGAGGCCACTGAGCGTCAAGCAGGGAGTTCTGTCTAAATATATCACAAAATCCACCTGCTACACAGACTGTAGCACTGAAAATTAAAAGAAGGAGAAGGGGCGAGCGAGGGAGAGAAAGGTGGAGGAGAAGATGAATCACTGGATATTGCTGTTGTCATCCGTGCCGTTGGATTCGGCCATGTTCATCTTGCCCATGGAAAGCCCCACACTGTTGACCAAGTCTCGGCGAGGAGGCATGCGCTCGTTTATGCGGTCCAGACCCTTGGCCTCCTCAAAACTGGTGATCTTGTGCTGCGGAGAGAATCCACGGATGGCTGAGAAAAAACAAGAGAGAAGTTATAAGCGACAATCCCCAATGTGCAAAAGCAAAAGGGATTACACACCACAAACGCTCACATACTTATGGACAACAAGTGTGCTATCCTATTAATTTGTGACATCACAAAGTGTACGGTGAACTCTTGACAAATATGATGTAAGCTATATCAAGAGACACACACCTTCACATATGCATTGATAAATCTCACAAAATCTGTAAAGAACAGGTCCGGATCATATTTTATCCACAAATCAAAAGAATAGTAAGAGATTTCCTTTTTTTATAAGTTAAATTGCATAGAAGTCTATTTTAAGATCAAGATTTTACAATTGTGACATTAAATTCAACACACTGACTGTTTTGTTCTTTACCTTTGTATGCTGATTTAAATAAAAGTCATTGGAGCACATTGTATTACAGTGAAGATAACCTTTTAAGAGTCACCACTGAGAATAATGAGAAATACAAGAAACTCTAATAACATCTGGATGCAATAAAATATTATTAATTATATTAATACAATATTAAATTAAATATAAACTTATGCAAAATATTGTTTCTTATTGTTTCCTCATGATTTTGGTAAAATGTGACCTGAACTTGTTTTGATGAGATTCTTTCTCTCACACACAGCTTCAAACACTCCACTAAGCCACTGTTATGTCATAGTCACATTATAGACAAAAAAATCCCCAGTTTTTAATAGTTTAAAACCACACACAAACAAACACACGGTACAGGTACAGTACAAGGGAACAGCTGTGGCAATGTAATGAGTTACAGCTTATACAGTCACTTTTCACAATCTAAGGTCTGCTCAAAAACATCACAAGGAAAAAACAGCACAGTCAATGTTTCCATTAGAAAACAAACCTTTAACACCATTAGCATAACTGTTATTTGCGCAAGTGTTTATGTAAATGATTTGGATAAACTCATATCCATTCTGATGGAAACATAGAGTTTTGTACCACAGTCAGAGATGATGTGAGATCCTCTGTTGGGTTTGTTCTCAGTCCACACAGAACCGTTTCTGGTTCTCAAATCACATCAAAACATTTATCTCACCCTTACTGCATGTTCTACACTGAGAATAGAGATCAATTTCTCCAAAGGGCTTAAATAAACAACACTTCCAAAACTATCAGCCAGGCTTATGTTTGCCCTGAATGAATCAATTAATAAATGCAGTTCAATGGCTTAGGTGAAAACTTGACTTTAATAAAACAAACCCATTTCTGAGAGGTCACATGATCCCTGCAGATCATATGGTCATATGAGACCAAACCCAGAGTGATGGCTGGGGTGATCAGCATTTGGGCATGATGCTTTAAGAATGCTGGGTCGACTGTGGGAGATGGGGGACATGTGGCCCTGCCCACCCATGGCCCAGATTCTTGTGGTCTGTAACCTTGCAGAAGTCATTCTGTAACCTTGCTGATGAGGTACGCAAGAATGTGTTCTGCTTATAAATTGATAGAGAACAGCAGAGCAGAGTCTAGCGTTTGCAAAAGCAGGAAGACACAAGTGTGTGTATGTGTACATGTCAATGTGTGTAGCATTGTATTTGGGTGTTTTTCATCTTTGGTATGCTTTAAAATTTCATGTAGACTGTTAAAAATATATATTTTTTTAAAATATACTTACACCAACTTAAAATACACTTAATTATTATCTTTGGTGGAAATTACATCCTAAACATTATTGAAATAAAACAGACTCCTTTTTCTTGCTAAGGCTAATTATATAGGTGTGTTATGTATGTGTATTGTATACAATGAAATATTTTCAGACTTTGACAAAATTACAGCTTGATTGGCAAATATTGAGCAATTGGCTTGACTGTTCATGTGATATCACTCATCACATCTCATATTTCAATATTGTAAATAGTGAGTTTTATTTAATATTGAATTTATTGTCATTTCAAGATTGTATTTTACACATGTATGTGTGCGCAATACACAATCCCTGACCAGTCATAGTGTCCACACGCTCAGTTAGCTAGGCTGCTCGGTCTAGCTAGCATATAACGGCGACCACTATGAAACCTCTGAGCATCAGAGATTGAGAGAGAACAAGAGAGAGAGGCCGATCAGTGTTTACCTTCTCCATCCTCAACCGTCTCGATGGCTTCAATGGCTTCAATGGTAGCTGAGGAGTCACAGACAGACAGACAGACAGAGGGAGAGAGAGGAGGGACGGATGTGGGGTTTATTGTGACAGTCATGCACGCAGCACAATCCCCCAGCATTAGCTGCAGAATAGCCGCCGCGGACAGTTAGCAGTTAGCGTTAGCGGCACCTCTAGCCGGTTAGCGTTCCTGTGTGTGTGCTCATGTGTACACATATCAAATGGTTAATTAGCAAAGATAATGAAGAAAAAGTGTCTCATTTAAGAAAGGGTTAGAAAACAAGAATGTATATTTGTGATTCAGTGTAAAACACTGTCTAGTGACCTTGAGAGAAAACAAAGATTGAGATGTGAGAAAGAGAGAGAGAGATGTTTGGTCCTGATACTCACCGCTCTGCAAGGTCTGTTTTCCTCCAGACAGGACACCGCTGGGCAGCATGCCAGTAGGTGTCAGTCCTTTCAGGGTTAACACATTCTCACTCTCCTCTCTGTTGAAACAAATCTAGAATCACTGTCAGTGGTAGCTACTGTATTTTGGGGAAAACAATGTTATCCATGAAGACCCACCGCAGGACTGAGAACATTTTAGCCATTTTGCCGATGGCACGTATCTTGTTCCTGATAACTTCTTTACGGGCAGCCGCAGCATTAGCTGAGAGAACACATTCAAAAGCGTTACATTTGCTATACATGACATTTAAAGCCAATTTTATGCCCATAAAACATCTAAGACAAGGTGTTTCCAAAACTCTTTGCTTGACTGCCAAACACTGTCAATAGTTCTGACTAAAAATTAATGTATTCCATACCTAATGCTTTTATGTTGCACTGGACTTAAAATATAAAATTATATAGCTCTATTTCCTATATTTTCCTATTTTAATAAAAAAAAGTATGTTTATAAGAACATTAAAAGAAATCAAGGCCCTCACCATCAAAGATCTCATCTTCATCGTTCATGAGCTCGTCGTCTGAACAGATACTCAGAACATTCACCAACATCTCTGTCACTGTGGAGGGGTCAAAGGTCAAAAGGACAAAATCATTTCAGTTTTTAACAATCACATTATCTTTGAACAACCACAGCAAAAGAAATGTCATTTTAATATTTATA
>JAZGTK010014352.1:0-13781 GCA_036877625.1 Ambastaia sidthimunki
TTTAATCTTATAGTTAAACAAATTTATGATAAGCTTTATTGTCATTGTACAGAGTACAAGTACAAAGACAATAGAGTTCAGTTTGTACATAGCAAGAGATGCAAATAGTAATATAATGGCAAAACTTTTGAAGAAATGTGGTGATCATTTACAAATGTGCAAAATGGATACCGCCTATATTCACATATACAGCATGCCCAGGACAGTTAAACCCGAGACTATTGTCTTTGCTCTGTGGGAAGCCTCAGACAAATCCCTCTTAGTTGCAGGTGGTCAGGCGTGAGCAAAGAGTTAAGTCTCAGGGTCCCTCTGCCCCTCCCCTTTGATGTTCTGACATCATTGGCCCTTCCCTCTGAAATAATCCTCCCTTCCCCCAAACTCCAGCTTTCAGACGAGAGGAGGGAAGCTGTAAGTATGTCCTGAGCAGAACCAAGGGTTAGCAAGTGCATCCTGAAAATGCAGATAAGTAATATGCTTTAGAGACTTTCTTGAGGATCTCTTGGAAATTACTGTAAACATCTTGGGTGAGGGTGTTGTGCTTGTGGAGATGGCTGTTCAGGCTGCCATCATGAACTCTCAGTTCTTAAACTTCTGCTTTCCTGGCTCTGTCATGGAGTATGAGGTGGACAAGGGTCTGGAGGGTGGCCTTCTGGGTGAGATGGACTGTGAGGGTGACTTCAGGGAGACCACCAGAGACCTTCTTAGCTTCATTGACTCCGCTTCCAGCAACATTAAACTTGCATTGGACAAACCTGTCAAGTCCAAGAGGAAAGTCAACCACCGCAAGTACCTGCAGAAGCAGATTAAAAGGTGCACGGGCATTATCTCACCAGGGACCGCACCTGTTCAGGAACCATGTAAGAGACAAGGCTCACCCCAAACCCCATCCAGCAACCTGGTCAGCAAAACACCACCCAAGAGGGATGGGATACAGGCCAACCTGCAAAGCAAGAGTCTGGCTGCTCTATTCAACCCGGCAAAGGATGTACGAGGAGAAAGGGCCAAGAAGCCCCTGCTGCGACACCGAAACCTCCCTCCATCTTTCTTTACAGAGCCGGCCAACAGCGCCAGAGTTACATCCACGTCTGGCATGTCGCTCAAAGACCTGGAGCGAGGGACTCCAGAAGCAGCCGAGTTCTTGGAGCTTCTTGGGCCAGACTACAGCAACATGGTCTCAGAGCAGGATCTATTTCACACAGCACCTATCAGGATCCAACAGGATGTGACCGGAAGCCCTGAGCCAGTCTCGTATGACTCACACCATTTTGTAACTGGTGGGTTTTTATACACTGAGCCTTGGGGGACTTGTAGCACTAGCCCCAGAAAGTCCGGGGACATGCGGGCGACGCCAGTGCAGTCAAACCTTTATAGTCACCACACAGACCTTTCTAGTGCTTTGCCTGTGGAACAAAACTCGCCATGTGCACTTACCTTTTCAAACTTCTTTACAGACTGCACAGCACCTCCGGTCTCCTATGATATGACAAATGGATACAACAGAGGAATCTTTCCTTCTCTTTAAGCTAGAGATTTCCCTTTTGTCTGACATTGCTTGGAAACAAAATATGCATCAGTATTTTTCAGTATGGTAATGAAAAAGACACTACCTAAATGTAACTGTCTTTTTTGTTGTGAAAATAATTTGAAGCCTTTTTAAAATAATTTGAACCTTTTTAATGTTGCTTGATGTATTACATGTCTCCAAAAGCTTACTACAAAAGGAACATTTAACATATTTCTAATAATAAATTAACAAAACTACACCTCAGGAGTTTATTGCTCACTGCATGTAAAACATCAACAAAACAGTCAAAATCGCATCTATAATTAAATTTGCTAACATATAGATGAATAGAAAACTCTGTTTTAATGTAGGCATTGTTTGATAATACAACTGTTTTTAAATGATCAAAAAACCTGGGTAGGGAATTTGTTACAGAGCTGATCTCAGGGGTGTCGGTTTATTTGGTTAAATATAGTCAAAGATAAACAAATGGCCCTATTATGTAGTTGGGCACCTACAGTAAGCAGCACTTAAAATTTATGAATTTGTTTGCATTATAAAACAGAGAGGTGAACAAATTCTGCTACAAACACTGATAAACCTTATTACAATTTATCTCTCTAAGCAATGTTTGCCTTTTAAAACACAACTAAACTCCAAGTGATTTTAGAGAATATTTAGATAAAAGTTCAAAAAGGTGTCCTAGCAGAGTTTAAATTAGTATAAACACATTAACCATGGACATGTTACATAACATTATATAACCATTACTTAATCTATTGTTTTATCATTAGCTTTGTTTTTTATGTAATGCAACGCAATGACATTCATGCATTGAAAGTATGGGAAAAATACTTTTTTTGGGGCCAAACATGAAACACTGCAATATTAGCAATCACGACAATCTGTCTACATTGTTATTTTGATCACTGTTCATCTGTTACAAATAGTTTGTTAGGTGTGCACACCTAAATCAAAGACTTTCAACTCCTTATATTTTGGTCTAGATTTTGTAGTTTCCTTGTATTCTAGAGGCTGTAAAACTGTGCATGATAAGTAATGGTAATCTTGTTTATTATTTGCAAAATACAAATATATAATAATCATATTCACCAGAAAGGAAACACATAAATACAGGTACCATACAATATTGTTTCTGTAACACTATGGCCTTACATTGGGTAGAAAATTAAATTAGGTATCAGACATTTTCAGTTACAATGGGAAGTCACAAATAATTACAATAAATAAAGCTAATGAGTTATATTTAGTTGTAGTCTTAAAAGAATTTTATGTGGGAGGTATCAGCTCTGTTTGTAATTTATGAGCTGTAACTAGTTCTGTAACTAGTTCTTACTCTTTATACATGTTTAAGCAACACTCCACATGTCTCAGATTTGCATTTTGAGGAACCGATTCTTCATGTATTAATGTATCTTTTAATCTATGGATAGATTCATACATGGTACACATGAAAAGTACATGAATGTAAGTTCTGTTCATTCTTAAAGAGACAAAATAAAGCTGGTCTTTATGTCTAAATTATATTTGATCTTTGTATAGTTAATTGTCATGGTCAGTGTCAGTCATATTTAAATGTGTTAAAAATGTGTTTTCAAATGAACTTTTCTAAATAGACAGCAGAACATAGAAGACGCATCACATATCACAAATGAAAAAGTAATTTAGATGTGACCTGTTTAAAGATTTCAATTGCCAAAACAAAGAGTAGGGAAGCGAATAATATGGCTCCTTCTGCTGGCTGTAATATTCCATATGTGTTCAGCGCTACTTTCAAAGTTAAAAACCCTGATTGTTTAAAAGCAATTTATGTAGCTTAAATATTTTTATTATCATAATTTTTTTTATAAAGTTTTAATGACGTTTTTATTAAATCCTTATCCACTTTAGTGAAACCAATATTGGTTAATTTTGTGTGGTTAACATGTGATCACATGATGCTGGGGACGCCTTGTGAATTCATTACCTGAAATTTTAACTCAACAGGAAACAATGACGTAAAATTTAGACTTACTTTCAAATAGTAAAACAGCTGACATATTGCTGGATTTCTTATTTACTTCAGAAACGCACAGGAGACAATAATGCCAAACCCCGCTCACTTCCAGTCCGATTGTGAGTATTGCTTTTCTCTGCTCTTACAAAGTAAATACTTCTTACAGCATTAAAGGGATAGTTAACCCAAAATTCAAACTTTTCATAAAATGTAATCATGTGTCATTCCAAACCTATATGACTTTTATCTTTTATGAAAAAATACTTATTTTAAAAATTGTCTCAGTGGTTTTGTGTCAATGGGTGTCACTGCTGTTTGGTTATTAATGCACTTTAAAATAGATTTTTTTTGTGTTCCTCAGAATCAAAAAAAGTCATATAGGTTTAGAATGACATGAAAGTGAGCAAATGATTCTCATTTTTGGGTGAACTAGTCCCTTTTAAAACTAACACTTAAACTTTTAATAGTATAATCATTTCTGTGCAGTTATTGGAGTAACAGGGACGTGACTGGGTGACTCTCGTGAGCGCGTGTGTGAGTAATCCTCAGTTTTAGGCAGCACAACGTCACTTTCTCCGTTGTGACGTGTTAAACCATTTTAAAACAATGTCGTTTATTTGGTTTATTAAACGAAAGCAATGTTTAATTCTCAATGATATAATATAGTAGTTCTTATGTCAAAGTAAGTTGTAAAACATCTGTATGCGTCAGCATAAAATTCTGATGTCAAACAGCTTAATATATTGTTCGTGAATATCTCAACCTTTTATATACATCGTTGTTTTCTCCCTTTACACAAGATGGCGGTATTGCTGCGTTACTCAAATCCATTCTCTAACCCATTCTGTACATTTTCAGACATTTTCACATCATAACTAAAAGCTGAAATGATGGACACGTCACAGTTTGCTTCATTTAACTGATGTTTTTGACGTATTTGGTGACGAAATATGTCCAGAACATGCAGATACACTTTAGTCCTATTTATTTCTGTCAGTTACCTGCTGAGTCCTTTACAGTTTGACATATGACATGCGTGATTATTTTCTTTGTCATTCAAAATGACATTTTTACATCATCTGTTTTATTGCCTCTGGCCCTCCTGTTGTGTCATTCCATGTTTAATGTGATATACATGAAACATTGCAGTATTATGGCGTGGTGTTCTCATGAAATGCATACATTTTTTCTGATTCACTTACTGTTTCTCATTCACTTAGTATTTTTATTCCTGGAAGAAAAATATTCTTATATGTGACTGTATGGATATCTACAAATGTATTCACCGCGGTTCTCGACTGGTTTTGCTGCACTGCAGGACCTCAAACGTACGTTTACATCAAGTGGCGACCCAACACAGCATCAGAATTGTTTATTGTACCGTATTTAATGTATTATCACTTCTAATTTTATACATTTTCCACGTTCTGTGGTTATACTTATGGATTTTAAATCATTTAAAAACATGCTATATGACCTGTCCATGTTGTTATCTGGCTAATTTGGCAATCTTCTTCAAAATGACAAAAGAATTACACCAAAATATTTATACAAAATGATAATGCTAATAATGCTTTTACTTATTTTTTACTTAACTTTTCTTTACTTATTAATGCTATTTTATTTTTTTTACTTATTTCTTTTTTATTTATGATTAAAACAGATCAGCAGAGACATTCAACTAGTTGAAAAACATGGGATCAAATGATTATAGGTTATAAGGTCAACAACAGTCAACATGGTAAATACTTGATCTGTCTGCTGTTATTCGGCTACTTCCCTGAGAGAAAAGAAAAACACATAAACACAGGTGAGGAGTTCAACACCATTTTGTGTTGTTTTTAAATAGTTTTACACTAATAATTGACTTAATTATAAGTGAGTCTTCACCTTCTGTTGATTTGCTGTGGAGGGATGTTGATTGATGTTGTAAAACATCTCAGAACATAATATTCTGAATTTATTCTCCCACACTTCCCCACCACGTCTTCAAATAGGTTCACATTTCATTATTACAATTAAAAGCAACAAAAATCTATACAGGATATGGAGATACAGCTAAAGTACAGCACGATAGCAAGTTGATCAATAAAGTGCATTTGTATATTGTTCATGTTTGCATCAGTTCATCAATTCGGAAAACAAAATGTTTACATTTTGTACAGTTTGAGTGGTAGTTACGTATTGAAACCATGCTGTCATGTTAAAGTTTTCCTTGACAATCTTCTCAATTTGCTAGGATTTTGCTAAGTTTTGTGTTTTCTAAGTGGTTTCTAGGCTTTTCTGGGTCGTTGAAAGGACATTGCTAGGCAGTTGCTAGGTTTCTGTGCAGTTGCTGGGGTGATCTAGGTAGTTGCTAGCATGCAATACTTAGTGACTGATTACTAGTTTAATAGAGCCCGCCATGATAATCGTAAGCTTAAAGTGAAAAAACACTCTTATTCTTAACACTCTGACTTATTTTTCAGCAAGCCACACAATTTGAAGTGCGAATATTCTTATATATTCCTATATGCCAAAGTTTAATACCTGGGGCGTTCTGATAAATCCTCATCCCGTGATATAAGCATTAGCAATGAGGCTTGTCTGGTGTGCCTGCATATAGAAATGTTGTGGGGATATTGCAACAATCCTGTTCTGTGTTGCTGTGAGTTTTTTCCCCAATCAAAGGAAAATGTTGCCAAACAAGAGGAAAAGCAAATCCCCCTTTAAACTGACTGATGGAAACCTCCAGGCTAAATCACACTAATAAATCTTTCTCTAAATACTTCTTCCTGTTTAGCTGCCAGATTTCTTTTTGAACCCTAAAGCGTTAAGACACAGGAGAAAATAAAAGAAAACTTTCAAACGTGTTTATGCATAAAGCGGCTTGTAAGAACATTGGTGATACAGGTGTGAAACAGTTTTCCTGTGAATTCACATTTAAACAAGGACTGCTAATAAAATAAAACACGCTTCTTTGTGTTTTGATCAGGTTTTTAAGAGGGCAAGAATCTATATTATATCTGCTTTGACTCGCGATTCTATTTCTATATTGTAAAATGTTTATTCAAGGGTAAATAAACAATCTACTGCGTCTCTCTTTCTGTCTAATTTGCAGAAAGCAGTGAAAGTAATTGTAGCAAGCCGCCTGGTTGCCGTTAACGACTGGCGGTAGATACAGATGACACCTTTAATGAACACAGACTTTCAGCACGCTGTGCTCTGATGCTGGAAGGTCACGGTCTAAGATAAATGTCAAGGATATCATTATTCGAGAGCTGCAGTAATGAGAAATGCATTTCACCAGTGTGTTAATAAATTAGCCAGTTTGTGCTTTGGTTCATCACATGTAGCATGAAATATGATGCATTTTTCCACAATATAGTGAGGGGAAATGTTGCAAAATGTTGTAAATTAATTTTGATTGATAGGCTAATTTACATGAAAGAAAATGAAAGAACATTGTTGGTTCACTGTGGATTAACAAGATGGCAAAAAAATTATTATATATCATATGTCAGTACTCTCAGCTGGTGGATTGTATTTGAAAATAGTTAATTTTAGCTAGTCTGTTAATGCTGATAATGAAATTCAACTAAACATTGTGCACAGTTAGGTTAGCAAAACAAACAGGCATATCAACTTTTAAATGTGAGATCATGTTTGACAAACAAGACCCAGTCACATTAAAATGTATATGCTGTTTGGTAGGACCTACCCAAATTAGAAAGATGGTAACTCGGTTGTGTGACATGACCACATACTCAAATCATAAATAAAATTACAAAACAATATGGCCCAGACTACATTCAATTCTGACTTAATGCAAAGATATTTGTAGTTTGTGTTGACCACAATTTTTTTTGTGCTGTTATCACCACCCGAATTCAAAAGATCTTTTTAAAAACAAAATTGATTATTTGGAATATTGTTATGCCTATGCAGTACATAGTAATATTAATACAGTGTTCTGATTTTAAGATCTTTTTCATGATAACCAATTGTGGTTCTGTGTTGGGTCACCACTCAATGTAAAATGCGGATCCTGAAGCAACACTGGATCAGAAGAACTGATCTAGGTTATGTGACTCAGCCCATGATGTAAATGGTCCACCTCATCCTCATAGCAGGTTACAAGCTGATCCAATCTAAAATTGCAAACGATGTCCCGATCTCCTCTGAAAAGAGTGCTTTAATAACCCCGAAGAGTCCTTAGAGAGGAATAAGATCTTATAAAAGTGCAGAAAATCCCATTCCCTATCACAGACCTCTTCTTCGTAATTACCAGAGCTGCCCCTTTTCAAAGGTGAAGGACTCTCTCTTTCCAAGCACTCCAGGATGTGGGCCAGTTAGATTTCATCACCAGTACGAGTGCAAAACTATTTTACAATCAATCTGTATGTACTAATAATCATTAATAACATTTTGGATTATAGTAGTGCTTGTCATCACAAAACTGCTGTGCTGTTGCTAGGGTGTTCAGGATCATTGCTTAGTTTATTGCTGAGCCCAAATTAAAAGGCTCCATCCCTGTCTATTATATCCAGTCCCTAGAGATTCGACTTCCTCCTTCAGTTTATTTTTATTATGTTCTGATCACTTTGAGCAATGAGTAGAAGTGATGCTTGCACTACTACGAATAATGACCTTCAAAACACTATAAAATATGCCATCATATTAGAGATTTAATGTCTGTTAAACACAGGTTAGGTGCTTACTGCCACACTATAAAGCAGTATATTATATAAGCAGCAGAAATAGTTAGGCTTCAAATATTCATAAGAACATGTTATTCCTGAAACTCAAGATTTAAAACACCAATTTGCTGTATTTTTTACATCACTGCTCCCGATCTGAGTGATGTTCAAAAGAACAATACCCATTGAATGGGAGATACTGTTTGTGGCGTTATTTCCGCATTTCCTGTTGGGAGCGTTGAACCACTTCATGTTTGTGGATTGGGGGCAACCTCCACTTTTAATGAATTGTTTACCCAGTGTGTCTTGTTGCACTCTGCTTTTGATGTTTCTTGAAAGCTGACAGAGAAAGCTGAAATCTGCTTGTTTTGTTTCATTTGAGATCCCCTGCAATCGTCTACATGAAACAGGACGGTGAGAATATTGCAACTGAGATGAAATATGTGGGAGGAATAGAATATCTTTAAAGGCTTTTCAACTAAATATTTCAAACCCTTGGAGAAACCCTTGACACCTGCGTTGTGACTCAAGCCAGAGTTGTGCGTCACAGAACTCCAGAATGACTTTTAAATTCCAGTTTAATTCCTGAATGTGAACGGAATTTGAAGTGGGGCAGCAAGCAGGATACAGAATCATAAGTCACATTTAAATCTGAGGAAAAAGAATTGAAATTTAATTAAAGGATGAGTATTTACATATATAAACACTAGCTGATATTACTTATCAATGTTTGGTTAATATTTAATTTGATAGAAAGCTCTTTAATCATTAGATTTTAAGTCAATATTTATTTATTTTATAGCTGAATAAATAATATTATTTATTTAGTATAAATGTTTATAAACATAAAAACAGTGAGTTTTATTTAAACAGTTTGACTACATAAAATGTATATATCAAGTAGTAAATAGGTATAATTAATTATTAACGTAATTTGGTTGCAAAACTAAAGTTAGTCTAATTAAATCTGTTGCGAAACCGCAGTGTGCGAGTTTAGAATAAACATCATATCATTGTCCATTAGTGTGGATGCTAATATAGTTATCTTTATAGTTTTTAGTTTTATATCGTTTTCAGTGTGAACAGGCCTTAACTCATGATTTGATAGGAAGCCAATTCTTCTGCCAATTCTTGCATTCTGAATATTGCGCAGCCCCAGCTCAAACAAACTATAAAGTCATTTCCCGTTTCTGTTACAACTTTAAACGATGCAAGTCTTCCTGCATTCAAAGAGACAGATGTCTTACAATATTAAAAAGTGTAGGATTTTTGTTTCTCATCCCAGGGCTGGCACACATCACATGGCTGTCATCATCCGCCTCAGATATTTAGCTTCTATTCATTTATGGTAGAAGGAGCCTGTCAGATAGCAATGGATTTGCCTTCACTTCATTCCAGTAACAACACGTTCCAAAACGTTGAAAGCGTACCGTTTGCTCCCAGAGTCTTTTCCTAATGCACTGGCACTTCATCTGTGCAATCGTCTGAAATAGATTAATTTCCTCGGGTGCAACCTCTGGATGCCAGTCTGTCTGCTCAAGGTAATCCTTCCAAGGCAATGATAATGAATAGCGTAATCCTTTCTCATTAGCATTAGCATTACTATACAATTTTTCTAATGAAACACAAAGAGATATCTATGGAAATTGAGACGTCGCCACAGGTTCCAACCATGACATCGCAAATTATTAGACACCTCAGGTGGGTGCGTTAGTCAGAAATGGATTTCTGTGAAGACAATAATAGGAAAATTGGCTCTGTTGAGAAATCTCCACTAGTCAAAGGCTGGGTCATTCTATTATACAGGGGCCATTTGTGTCTTTTTTTTTTACTGTAGTTCTCAGAGTAGCTTTATTTTCCACAGTAAATATAAAGGTACATATGGCCTCAAAAAAGCCATTTCCCTGTTATGGTCCAGAAGATAAATACAGTTTATTGAAAACTTTGACAACATGTTCCAATAGTGCCGAATACATGCCCTAGTATCATCTGGTATTACGTTGTACCTAGGCAAGCCTTTCAGTAAAATGCAAAAGTAAAACATATAAAACAAGTTATAAAATGGAAACATGTAAAAGTTAAATGCAAGAGAAAAAAGTAGCAAACTGTTACTAGAGCTAACCAGTACTGATAACTACAAATCAATACTGAGTATTAATACATTGATCGATATTGATGATTGAAATATCTAGTTTTCATTTTAAGAAGAATCTTGAAACTTCATGATATTTTGAGGGCAGGGTTTCTAGTGTCCAAATAAACTGTAAAGTATCAAACCAATAACATTTCTAAAGGCGTAATTATGTAGCAACACTGGATAAAAATAAATTAACTTGAGATGGCACAGTGCAATTTAGCACTTTTGAATCGTACAAAATTTTACTTTAAAAATCACTGTCAGCTGATGAAGGCACGCGTTTCATATAATGACCAGACTATTACACGCTGATGTCTTTGAAACAAAGCCTAATAACCTCATTTAAATCTGTACAACACGACCTTTATCTTTTGTGCTATTGTTAAGAACAGAACTTGATATCTAGAAGCTTTGATATTTTCTTGGAGACTGAATGTTCAGAGTTTGATCACTAAATGAATAGACCTCATTTTTGCTCTTAAAATCTGAGCTGGGTAGCAATGAGTGGCTCATTGTACTAAAAGTAAATGTTCATCTCTTCATCTGCATAATAATCGCAGTCCTAGAGTCTTGTGAGCCTGCTGTTCTTGTTTCTTGGAGAACAGAACATTAATACAATTTCATTATGCATAGTAATACACAGTCATTAGAAGGTCTGTATGCTAAATTTGTATTCTGAATTTAGATATATTAAATGAAAGAATCTTAAAAACATTGTGAAGTGCAGCTTACCTGTTACTTTATAAGATTAATGCTTATAAATGATATTTTCTTTCATTTGGAGTGCCATTCATTACCAGTAACAACAAAAATAATTTAGGCTTTGAAAATCATCTGCATTTTTAAATTGTTATTAGCATTGTTATTAGCCAGTTGTTGCCTATAATTACAATCAAAAGGAGTTTTCTAAAACTCTCATGTTTATTTAGAAATTTATAAAATTGATGGTTCTGGTCCTGGATTATGACAGTTAAGCCATGCTGGTAAATGTCATCATATCCTTGCAAAATGCATCTTTCTGCTTAGAAAAGTAACTGCTTAAGTGTTAAATAGATGCTCAGATCAGGATTAGTCACATGGTATTTATGTCTCAGGTGATTGGATGAAAAATGGGTCCAGAACTGAATGCCCATGAGCAAAGATGGCATTTTGCACGCTTTATCCTTCCAGATGTGCATGTGTCTACACCCATATTAAACACCTCACTGACCCTGTGAAGTATGTTAAATCTCTTATTTAGAGGCTTAAAGCACAGGTTACATTGACATGAATGGAAGTCCCAAAACCCCATAACCTAGAAGACTGAAAACTGCATGTTTAACCCACAGCCCTCTTACACTCTATAAAGTATCATTAAGCTTTGTTAAACATCCTGTGGAAAATTAATCTGTCATTTACTGAATAGACTCATATTGTGCTTATTTAATAATTATTGACCCACTAATATCCACAGTTGCTACAATTTCTGCTAATCAAGAAAAATATCTGATACTCACACAGGTTTAATTTTTACTGGAAATGTTACTGTTGTCACTAAACATATTGAGGAAATAAATAATAAATACAGATCAGATTCTTGGAACATTGCTAAATTTGATCCTAAACAGCATGCAATAGTGTCAGTACGCAGTGACCGTGTTGTGTGACTTTGGCATACTGGGAGATTCAATTTGTAAATATTTTCCTGCCAAACCTGTGAGCTGTTGTACTGTATGTAGCTGTAACCCATATTTAGTGACAATAGGTATTACTTGGTTACACTTTACAAGGTTCCACCGGTTAGCATTAGTTAATGCATTAACAAACACAAGCAATTTGTTTTAGCAGCATTTATACATTTTAATAATTTTAATATTAGATAATACAAAGCTCATTGTGCATTATCTAATGTGGACACAACTTTTGGTTTTAAAAATGACATTCTTCATTGTTGTTTATGTTAACTTATGCAGTTAACGTTATTGTAAAATGTTGCCAAAAGCACATAGAATGAATCAATACTTATACGGAAACTAATTTAATGAATAATATTATTAATCGCTAGGCTCGCTGTAAACAGTCCTCACCGCAACAACTAAAAAATATCAGACATGTCTATATCCACTTGAAGGGTATGTGTGCAATTTCTTAATAACATGGGAATTATAAATAGTCCATTTTAATAAGCAGTGACATTAGAGGGAGATTTATTCTCGCGGGAAGAGCTACACTGAAGTGAAAATTGGCATTTAGATTTCACTCTAATCAGGTTAGACACCGCAGAGGCTTGTAAACTAAAGCAGAGTGTAAATGAAGGTGGTAAAACTTTATATCAAACTGACCTTGTCTTGTAAACTCAGTTTTTGAGGACAGTTATGAGGCACAGCTGCAAAGAAATATGAGAGGAAATTATGTCAAGAATTTACCGCTGTGCTGTTCATGACTAGTAATTAAATCATTAATTCATTGTTGTGCGTTTAGCAACGTTTGTGCTTAAATTTAAAATGTATAGCATCACAGAGAAAGAAATGGGGAACAAATACAATGTTGTGGTGAACACACAATACTTTCTCTTGTCCTTGGTAGTTTTTCAAAGATGCAAATTTATGGAAATTCGTACTAAATTTGCATCTTCGTCTCTGAGGATATGCCCGACTACATAATGGCAAATTCAATGTTAATGACAGATTATATATATCAAGATCCAAAAACATACATTTCCTGCATTTTGTGCGGTCAGGTTTTTACTAAAATACACCCTCTCATTGTTTATAAAGATTATTCATACTTATAAACTTTCCATTTTCTATAAAGCCAAGGCAAGCAGACTTTTATATTTGTTTTCCTTGTAAAATCAATTTCAGCCAAGGTTGGATCTATTTGCCCTCAAAAGAATCTCAAACCAATATGCACCAGTATACTGCAAATCCACTGAATGTATTTCATCATATTCGCCATGCGCACATCATACTGAACCAGAGATAACACACAGAGAGAAACAATATTGACAATGCAGAGGGAAGGGTATTAATCAAACAGAGATAACTCCATCCGTTCAGTGCAGACACAATGGGAGACAGACAGCTTGTGGAGAGCTCAGCCTCCGTGGAGCTCATGGTGTGGCCGAGGGCTGGGCAAGGACAAAAGGAAGGTGAGGCGGCATTCAAGTCATTATGCATTTGTCACAACATATCTGGAGATGGAGGGAAAATTGTGGGTATCCTGAGCACCTGTGTCTGAAATTTTGAATACTTCTGCAGCTTCTTTCATATGATATGAATTCACCACAAATCAAAATTGACCCTGTTTTAAATTCTCACTACACATTTCTGCTATTAATTTAAACAATTCATTAGTGTATATTATTCTAAAAAATACAAGTTACTGGGTAATGATTACAAGCAGCTGAAAAGCTATTGTCTACTGTTTTAATTAAACAGCCTTTGTAAACTTTACTAATAGTTA
>JAZGTK010014353.1:0-13780 GCA_036877625.1 Ambastaia sidthimunki
AGCAAGTATAACGTAGAGACCAAAACCATTTCTGCAGACTTTGGATCTGTGGACATCTACCCAAAGATTGAGTCTGGACTGGCTGGCCTTGAAATAGGAGTATTAGGTACATTACATATTACATCTTAAGAGGAAATCTGACATTTGAGTCTGTTTTGTTTTTGTTCGGAACATGATGTTCTGGACTTGTACAGCACAACTTGATGTGTTTTTATAATGAAGTGTCTGTTTAGTGACTGTTTGGTATTTGCTGCCAACTACAGGAAAGTGGAGGGAGCTACAAGTAGTTATACGCTTAAACTCTGCCCTTAAACACTGTTTCTTTAACCTGCAGTAAACAATGTCGGAGTGTCTTATTCCTATCCGGAGTTCTTCCTCAACATTCCTAATATTGATAGAGTGAGTTTGTGTAACTGTTTTTATGTGCTATGTGCATTATTTAAAACTGTTCTGTTGTAATAATGACAGAAATGTGGCAATTGTCATTTTGCATTTGGCAGTTGCGAGTTGAGATGATTATCTTTAATGTTTTCTTTGGCTTGTATTAAATATCTGTTGAACTGTTGCAGTTTATTGACAACATGATCAACATCAATGTTACATCAGTTTGTCAGGTCAGTGATGCTTCTGCTCTTTATTTATATGTTAGATCTAGTTGTTGCATTGCTCTTTGTACTTATAAGTTCTGGTGGCTGGAAGAATTAATGTTTTTAAAAAAAGAGACTTAAGTAATTTTTACTTCACCAAAATAAATATAAGCTTAATCTATATAATAATTGTATACACTTAGTCCATTTAAAACACGTTTAAATAACGTTAAATTGTTTGTGGTTCAAACGATCACGAAAGTTTAGTTTTTTTCCCTTTCATTTTGTGGTTATTTTTAATCTACACAATTTACAACACTATACTTCATGTGTACAATAGAGTTTTTTGTGTGGCTTTCTGCTTTACATCAAACAGACTGAAATTTTGAGTCAATGCTGCCACCCTCAGGATCTAAGATGTATTATTCTGTTCATGCAACACGTGTTGCAAGGTTTAAAGACAGATAGAGAAGCAAATATTTAAGATGCTGTTTTGCATTTGTAACATGCAGTAAAAAGGTTAAGAGTGTTAACTTTATCTTTAAGATCTGATTCTTATATGTACTGTGTTCCTCATGCTTATAAACCATCTTCCTGTAGATGACACGATTGGTATTACCCAAGATGGTAGATCGGTAAGTTTAAGAAATCATCAGAATTTACATTCAAAGTCTTGAAATGGATTTTAATGTGTAGATATTTGACAAGTCTAACAGAAATGTATCATAATAATGTGCTTTGGGGGTTTAATTTTTGCACACTTCAAATTTAATCATGAACAAATTTACTTTACGTATTTTGTTCCTCTATGTCACCCTAAGAATTACTGGTAAGGGTTCAAGCAAAATACAAATAAACATGAAAATACATTTTTTTTATTTTGTATTGTTATTTAAAAAAAATGTATTTCTCAGAAAGAGTTACGGTTCTAGCTCCTCCCATTTAGAACAGTAGAGTCTGGTGTGCAGCGGTACATAATGCAACAGTATGTACACTGGCATGGGCACTAGTTTCCATAGCAACAGGGATACAAGAATCTATTAGCAAGGTACACGTTTGTTTTAAGGGATAATTTTGTGCTGCCAAAAGAGTAAAGCGTACATGTAAAAAATACAGGGGACATTTGTGCACAATTGTATTCATTTAACATGTTTGTATTACAACATTAAATGTTACCGTAACAAAAATCTCTTCTCAGATCTAAAGGAGTTATCTTAAATATTGCCTCGGCTAGCGGCATGTATCCAGTCCCTCTGCTCACCCTTTATTCTTCTACCAAGGCAAGTCATCTTCTGAGGCAGTTGTGGTCTACTGGTTAAGGAGTCGGGCTTGTAATCAGTAGGTTGCTGGTTCGATTCCAGCGCTGGCAGGTAGCAACTGAAGTGCCTTTGAGCAAGGCACCTAACCCTCCATTGCTCCCGGGCGCTGCAGGGATAGCTGCCCACTGCTCCATGTGTGTGTGTGTTCACAACTTGCAGTGTGTGTTCACTTCTCACTAGGGATGGGTTAAATGCAGAGGTCACATTTCGGTTATGGGTAACCATAACTGACAAATACATGTCACTTTCACTTTCATCTCTCAAAGAGTACTGTTAACACTAAACAGTGGACTGAAACACTAAAAAACTAGAGCTTTAATGTTTTTTAAGAGCTTTAATTTGAATTAAATTTCACTAAATTTACTACTCCAGTATTTGTAATGGCAATGATCGATCATTAAAACATAACGATTGCATGACATCATTTATTGTTTTAAGTGAAAAGAAATCAACACCTATCAAAATTCTGTAACAACTATTTATAAACATGCTAAAATGCCCGTCCTTAGTTGTTTTCTACTAGTGCAGATGTTTTTGGTTATGTAAAACTCTACTATTTTCATGTAGATAAACAATATTCTCACTCCAACAGGCTTTTGTGGACTTTTTTTCTCGTGGACTTGATGCTGAGTACAAAAGCAAAGGCATCATTATACAGGTGAGTGTGTTGTGTTAAAACAGGACAGTATTAGAGAGCAAAACCAGCTTCAGAACTTACTGTACGGTATTTTACTGTAGCTCTCTCAAAAAAGGTCATTTTGCATAGATGGTTTAAAATGTATTTTGTCTCAGATGTACAGTGATTTATTATGCAGGTGATGACATATCGCTCAGATTTACACTAGTTAAACTGTTTATGGTGATAAAGCATCTTCTGTGCTGTCTTTAAGAGTGTGCTGCCATTTTTTGTGACGACTAAACTGAGCAAGATCAAGAGGGCCTCTCTTGACATCCCCACTCCAGAACGCTACGTCAAAGCCCAGCTAAGCACTGTGGGCCTGCAGACTCAGTCTAATGGTTACCTCCCCCATGCCATCATGGTGAGAGCATCTTAATAATGTACCTTCACTCTCTTCATTCTTGAATATACCAAGTACTTAAGAAGGTTCTTACCAGTCCTCCAGATTATGTGTAAGGCAATGTTTCAGTTTCAATACAAGAGAAGCTCATAATTAGCATAATTTCAATAACCAGAAAGTAATTAAGAGCAAAAATTGCAGTAACGGTAAGACACTTACTGTAAATTGGCCTTGAATGTAACAACACGGTATTCATAGTCACAACCATCAGATAGCCACAAGAAAGACTTAAATATTTGATCAGACTAGTGTTATAGATATAACTTACTAACTTTCACTAATATGATAACAGTGAGTGACTCTGTTGGACTGACAAGATCAATAGGGATTATGTTTGTGTTGTAACAATTGAGAAGCTGTTATGCTTAATATTACATAGTCCCAATGCAAAATGACAGTTCTTGAATGACACTGTTAATTCATCCATTGAAAATAATTCATATTATGTAAAAAAGAAAGCAGTTGACATGAGGAAAAATATTTTCACCTTTAAACCCTCTTGTAAATTCTGTTGTATGTACCTTCCATTGGATAACGTTGAAAAGATGTTACTGATTAAGTATTCCTTTTATTCAGAGTTCTTATTTATAATAACTAATATAATAATATTATTTTTAGCTATCTTGTTGTGTTTTTGTCATTTTATTATTTATCTATTTTTAATATTGCTGTATAAAATGCATTTCTGTTCAGTTCCAGTTTAAGTTTTTTATTTTCAGTTAATTCTTTTACTGCCTCAGCTTAACATTAAATTAAAATCAAAAGGCAGTGTGTCTAATTTTTCTTTATTTTTTAAAAGTTTTTAATATATTTATCTAATTTGATTTCTAGTTTTAGTTTTAGTTTGTAATAACCAGTTTTAATAGGACCATTGGAATTGGTGGATACTTACATATAATGTAAATGTACTGTCATGCTCAGGAACTCTAGTGCTAAAACGTATTATTAGTCTGTTTCTGTCTTCAGGATTTGGAAAGTCTTAACAGGTCATTTATGTCTTTGCTGCAGGGTTGGGTGACAACTTCTCTGCTTCCTACAAAACTACTCAATATGTATGTTATGAAGATGGGACTGTCCCAGCGCTCACGGTATCTGAAGAAACAGAAGCAAGGTTAGAGGAGGAAAAGAAAACGGGTGAAGGATGAAGGAATGGTGTGACGGAAATGTGAAAAGATGGGACCAAATAAAAAAATATATCTTCCCTTTTGCCATCAAGGGTCAAGAACAGTCAAACCAGACTGTTTCTTTTAAGTCTGTTTTTATTGAGTTTGTTTAAATCAAGTGTGAAATTTGCAGACATTAGATGGGTGTATTAAGCTTTGGGGTTTTGTAGCTAACCAAAACATGATTTGCTTGAACAACTTTGCTGACCAGCATTTCTTATTAGCTCTGCTAACAAAAGATGGCTGTGGAATAGAGTTAAAGTCTCTGTAATCTTCTTGTAACAAATGTTAAACACTGATCAATTTGGTTTAATTTTAGATATAGAGTGAATGAGTAATTCTCTCTTAGCTGATGAACATTTTTCTTTGAATGAACATAAATTAAATATCTATTTAAATCAACAGCATGTCCATTATTTTAATCAAAAGAAATAATCATGAGCTTTTATTCCCGCCAAGCACTTATTGGTAATTTTCTTAAATCATCACAAATTGCAAAGGGACGTCTACAATGTCTACCTTTGTCATTTTGTTCCATGTTTCATCTGACTCAGCAGTTGTTTACACACTACATGAACTACTTGTGCTCATCACAGATGGCACTATGAATTCTAATATTAGAGTGGATGAGATGAGCTTATAATGCACTAACACTGTTGTGGAAAGTTTATGTATGTCCTGTGTGTTGTGTATTATGAATGTTTTTTACTGATTGCAAACTCTGTAATACTTTTACTGCTGGTGATATGATGCAAATTTCAAGTCAGGCAACAAATGACTTATTCAATTTGGTCACTGATTGGTCACTGCAATATTTTCATCAAAACAACACCAGAAGTTTCAGTATTCCTAAATGATGTGATATCTTACAGGTTTCAGTAAATAACGTTTATGTAATGTTAGTGTAAAGTTGGCAACCACTGACTGAAGGCAATGACAGCAGGACTTCATTACTGACTGTAATGCTGATGGATCCATACAGTGTGTCTGAATTAATTATGCATTTCAAATAAAAAAACATTCTTTCTAATAACAGTCTTTAAGTTGTATGGTTGATGAATTTGGATTGGAACAGGCATCATAGTTAAAGACTTTTTCTATGTCCTTATATTATAGATGCTTTCTTCTAATTTCAGTTGACAGGCATCTAGAAATGCAATTACGATATTACTTTTACCTTTGTCTTGTTTTGTTTGAGTACATCAAGCTTATACCACCACTCTAGCCTTTTTTTATCCTCGATAGCCTAATGGCTCATAAGTGATGCTGTATTTGTACAAATTAATTATTAGTGATTGTAATTTTTGACCAGTGATGTGGAATGCTCTGCCAGGCGTTTGTGGTGGGTTATTTGTCCATATAATAAGGGATGTTTATTTTGTGACTGTAACCAAATAGAATTAAGTATTTAGGCAGCAAAATAAGCAAATAAATATGTCTAGATACATGCATTACAATGATTCTGTAATGTTCAATTCCCCCCACCCCATGCCCCCTCACCTTTTGCCCTGCAGCCATGAACCATCCAGCCCACACACATGCCCTTTCAGTAACACTTTGTGCCACCAAAAACATATTCTTTGAGCACTGTTACAAATGAATTGTACCCATCTCTGTTGCTGAAACACTGTTTAAAAGGCCATCTGCCTGGTGTCACATCCATGTTTTCTGTGCATGATATCTCTCTATGTCGTACCCAAGGGCCAAATACTGAAAGCCTTTCTTCTGCTCCCTCCCTTCCGCACACCACATGCGTACTTGTTCCTGGCAGTAATAAGGGGTGATTCCGGTGGATACGAATGGAAGTCGGAAGTGTGACAGTCCTACGGGGAAGGAGGAGCCAGGAAGAAATCAGGCACTGAGAGAAGGCTGAGTGGGAAGAGAAGACCTATATAAAGCCGCACAGCAGCTGTGGGTTGCAAACACTCGAGACGGATTCTGAAGAAAGCAGAAAACAGACCGAAGAGCATCTTTCCAATTTCTTCATCTGCTTCTGTGACTAGCAGTCTGGCTTTCAGCTTTCAAAAGGCAGTTTTGGACGACTGACTCACTTGGCAACTTTGCTTGGATAAGAAGGCGCAACAAAAATTTCCAGTGAATTAATTTTCACAAGAGGAATTTGAAGAATCTTTTCTCACTTCAGCCAAGCCTAGAATATTCTCGGGAATGACCACACATTCAATGGAGATGAGCCACTTAAATGCCTTGCCCTGTCACCGGATGGCTTTGGCTATGGAGGAATTCCCGCAGTTGGTTGGGTTATCCAGGGCCCAGCGCTGTGAGAGGGCCCTGTTCATGAAGAGAACCCAGTTTAGCTGTGATAAAATTACAGAGGAGGTGGAGGAAGAAGAAACATATCCAGTAGAGGAGGACAAAGCACGCCGCTCCTTCTTGCAGTCGCTTGAGAGTCTGCGCAGATGCATGCAGGGACGTCAGTGATTCCAGCATTATGCAGGCCAGACTGAACCTCATAACCTGTTTGGACAGAGAGACTGAGATTCAGTACAGAATGGAGACTATTTATGGGCAAATGTCAGGGTAGATGCTTCACAGTGAAGCCAGACTGACTGACCCAAACTGTTTTTATCTACCAAAGTAGTAATCTTCTGTTTTTTTGGCTGTTTATTAAGTTATTATAAGTAATTATAAGTTATTAAATTAAGTTGTATTCAAGTGATATTCTCATAATACTTTCTGCTGTTTTTTCTGCACTAGTAAATGGATAATGTGTAGCTTGTTACTTTTACATTTGCATACATTTGTCCATCTGGCAAAGACAAGCTGTGGATCTTTGATTATTGGGTCAGATTATTATTATTTATGTTTTGTCAACAGCAAAATCACTCTTAAAGACTGTTATACTGTATGTTATACTGTAAAAGCCTTTGTTTTATATTCTGTTGCATTTTGTCTTTATACAATATGCACAATAAAGTCAAGATTGAAATGTAAAATTGTGAGTGTATATTTATTGACATTTTATGTATGACCTATATCAAGTCTTTTAAAAATATACAGTCAATGACATGATTATAAGTTAGACACTTATTTGAATCTTAATCTTATTGTGAATGATTCATCAGAGAATGTGTTCCAGAATAAGTCTTAAAGCGATATGAATGAAAATGTAAAAACTTTCTTTCTTTGAAATTACTTCCCTTTTCGTTTAGAACCAATTTGGTGGCAAGGTCAGGAAAAATGGCCAAACATGTTTCTTACCAAAGTTTAAGCACAGAAGTATCTAAACCCAAGACTGCCACTGCATGACCGTTCAGGCAATGTTTCTGGCGTACATGAGAATTGAGGTTTGCTTTCCTCCATTAGGGGTCTCTGTTGCTACATCATAATGTCCCGCTCACACATCAAATCCTCAAACAGACAAAGATATTTTAGTAGACATTCAGCATCAGCCGAGCTTGGCTGAGATATGTCACAGCGGACCTTGTTTGTCCATCAATGCACCTTTCTCACTGCCCTGAGCTTTTAAAATGGTAATACATCTAATTTGGTGGACAGTACTCCTCAATTTAAAACAACATCCATTTAAATAGCTTCAGTATGCCACAACATTTGTCTGTCTGTAAAAGGACGCTATGATAGACTTTGATGATGTCAACACCAATGACATCTTTTAACCTAATAGTAAACTCCCATATAGCCACAGGGTGCCTGATTTGCATGTTATTTGATGGATAGCTTAGATTTAAGGCCTTTGTCTGCTGTTGATGGTAGAAGAGGTTAATGTGTTTATAATAATGGTTCAGTTTTTACTTTGAATGCCAGCCACATCATTTAAGCCTCCACATCAAAATTAATGATAAAACTTTGATGCACTAATTGTGGTGATAATGTAATTAATGTTTTCTGTTCACCACAGCACTATTGAATAGACAAGTTCAAATACAGCTGATGAGCATTTGGAGTTTTTTGAAAGAGCTGCTAAATCTATTGAACAGTATCAGTGCAGTTTAAGGCATGTGGCTGGGGAGGAGAGATAAACTTGCTAGAAATTGGGGGGATGGGGGGGATGTACTTCTTAAAGTTGAGTTACTCATGAATTTCATCCTTTTCTTGATAAAAGATGCAGGCATAGAAATAGCCTTTTTGAAAAAGAAAAAATACCCAAAGCGGAACTAAAAGACGTAATTATTCTAGCTCTTTGGTTCTTATTGGTTTATTCCATTGGCTTCCTTCCCTTCATTGACCAGTTATATCCTCAGGGCGGAAAGAACACGTTTAATAATACTAGATTCTCCACATACAGCATTGGTGTATGATTAAGTTTTTTCTTCCATTCTTTCTTTACTGTATAATTCAGTGCCTCTAATTTAGAGGAGCAAGTGTATCGGCCGGGACATTTCAGATTAAATTGAGTGTGAAGATTGAAGGGAATTAATGTCTACGACTGTCAGCAGAATGCTCTCCACATGAAAAGAAGGAAAATGGTGACAAGGACAGTATTTCTACAGTGATTTGTACATTAAAGAATGACTTTGCAAAGTCAATTAATGTTACTACTCGTGTGACTGTTGCCACTGCTCCTGTTATTCAACAAAAACACCAGTACAATAGTGTTTCAAAGCTATTCTTTAACAATTACTTTTTTATCACTTTAATCACATTTCACAGACTCTATAGGAGGTAATTTATATAGACCGGGTATGTCTGCCTATTAATCACAGTCAAGGGCAATTTTATGTGAATATATGGAGGTGGGCTACGGAAGTTACTGGATTACATAATAGTTTACTTTTATAGTAACTATATATTTTGGAACAAATAACACAATAAATCATGGGAGTTTAAATCTTGGAATAAAAAGAATAATTTTATAAAATGGCAAGCTTTGTTGAATCTTTAATTGTGTTGTGATTAGAAAATAAATCTCATATTTTTTTAGATGAGGAAAGTACTTTCTTTTCCTTTTCATTTTGCAGCCGTACACAAGGAATCTGTGTTAATATTGGTATGAGGAGTGACTGATAAGAGACATTTCGACGAGGCATTAAAACTAAGCAGGAAATTGAGAATGGCATACATCATATCTTTGTTTCTATTGCTTTAAATTACAGCCATTACAATAGATTTATATTAAAAGCAACCTCAAAAGTTTCATGAAATTGTTTTTTTAATATTCCCCTTCACACACATTAGTATTAATGTTTTCAGTTCATTGGCTCTGATAGCAAACAGGAGACAATGAGCTTGAAGCCTGAAATCCATGCTGGTCTTTGAATCATATTGTAGATAATGAGAAAGTCTGAGAATGAAATCATAACAGTAGACTATCTACACAGTATTGTCATTTATAGTATATATATGCCTTTCCAGACAGTTTTCTTTTTGTATATATAGCTGTATGAATAAGATGGGTGGCTCAGTGGGTATCACTGTCTTTTGTTTGAGTGGGTAACTCAGGTCTTTGTGTGTGGAGGTCTTTCAGGTCTTTATGGGTGGAGTTTGCATGTTCTTCCTGTGTCAGCACGGGTTTCCACCAGGTACTCTGGTTTCATCCCACAGTCCAAAGACAGGCATGATTAGGTGAACTGGACTTGCTCAATTCCCCTTCCAGCTTACTGCAGATTAACTGTTTCCTGCACTAATATAGATGCTGGAGTGACATAGAACTATAAATAACTGCATGAATACCTAACATATTGCTATTTACTGCACTGTTGTTGTATGTGTTATTGTTATGTACATATGTCTATAGTCTACACTTTATTATATAGTCTACACTTTATTACACACTATACACATTATACACTATACACTTTAGTACACTATACACTTAATACTATATTTTGTTTAGTCATAGCTACGCTTATTATTACTTTGTTACTTTATGTTTGTTTGTATGTATGTGCATGTATGTTTCTTCAATGTGGCATTCAGTGTGGACAGCAAAGTAAGAATTTCATTGCACAGGGAAACTTGCTTTCCTCACTGTGCATATGACAATAAACGCTTTGAATCCTTGAATCCTCTGAATACTTTTCAATGTAAATGTGACCTCCTTAACATATATGTCTACATCATACACAGCCATTTCTCTTTTTCCATTGTTTTTTTCTCAGAAGGGCACCTTCTTCATGACAACAGCTCACACAACCGGGTAAATGCAGCTTTCTCATCAAGTTTTCATTGATTGTCTAGAAGGTTTCCTGCCTGCATATTATTCCATGCATAATGAAATCACAACACCTCTCTGTGATTAGTTTTCTCAAGCACCTGGGGAGAACGCTACACGGAAAACACATTCATCTACACATATAAACAAAGATGATTTGTCTATACACATATCAATGAAGTTTAAGCAATTGTGACTTTAATCATAGCTGGATGGTTTGTGGTTAGTGTAAAAAGTGTGGCACAGTTTAAAGTTTCACATATCTTTTGTGCACTTGTTGAGTGACATAAATTGGTTTCTTTTGTCTTGTACTGTCCTGGGTTTAAAAAAGAGAGTGTTATAAACACACAGGAATATATAAATAATAGACTATTTATAGTTTTTAGACTGAAAGCCTAAGATGGAAGTAACTGACAGCAGAGAGGGTCTCAGTGAAGGGTAATCCATCTTCAAATTACTGGCATTAAGTTCACATTGTGAGAGATAATGTCATTTTACGGCTAATCAGCTAATGGAGCCCAAATCCATTTTCACCTAAATAGGAGATTCACACATACACACACACACTTTCTCTCATATTAACTTAATGGCAATGCAGAGACGACTGGATGAAACTAATGAATGCAAATGCAATTTACAGCCACCTTGCACTCAAACCACCCGAAAAGCAAGACTGAACTGAAGAGCAGTGTAAAGTGTCTTCTCAATTTAGACAAGCCTAAAGGTAGCTACACAACACAGTTAAAATAAATAGGAATACACTGTGTGTAGCTCTGTGTAGCTCTTTAAGTTCTGTAGTATATGTGTGTGTGTGTGTTTCTCATGATGACACAGATTCGTAAACATTTGAAATTAGTTTGGTAGTAAAAATAAAAAAATAATTATGCCAATAAATTATGTTCCTTTATTACAAAAGTAAAAAATGAAATACATGCCTTGAAGCAGTCAATAAAAGCCCAGCACAGATGGAAAGATTTTTAAAATGCATCCAACAGTAAACAATTCTGTTCTATTTATGTTATTGTGTTGATCATATTATTCTAAAATGTGAAAAAAAAGAATGAATAAATTACCTTAATCTTTTGACAAGTAGTATATGCATGTTGGGTTTAGGTCTATTTAGTCTACAATTAAAGTGACTTTCCAAAGTAATCTGAATAAAGACCTTTCAATTGCTCAACTAATTAACTAGTTGTTAAAGCTTAATTCTCCACCCACAAATCTGAATGAATTACTAACATGAATTGTAGTTTGTCCTGGCATAAAACCTGCTTTTAGAATGTGATTATTATGATGATTAGTTTCAGCAGGCTTATCAGCAGACTTCCAGTGACTAAACTGCTTGATAATAGCACTGACACTGATGGTAAAAAACTGGCACTTTTTTTGTTGTGGATATAAAATAGATGCTAAGCATCTGCAGTGATATTACCATGTTTTATCTGACAAGCCCCTTAGGTGTTTGTGTTTTCCTCCCCAACTTCAGTAGTGTGTGATCAGCTAAAATTGTGACTGAGGAGCTAATTAAACCAGGGCAGGGCAAGATTTGCATGTCTGACATGAGGAGAAATATGACAGGGTAGTAATAAACAACGTAAAAGTCATTTTTGCCATCAAATTATTCATGATTAGTCTGCTCTATGCAGATAGCTCTAATCTTGCCCCTTAGGTGGGAAAAACTTCCCATACATTCACACAATTTGGTTGATTTGAATTGTAAATCGACAGTCCCAGACTTTGTGCTGTAAGTGTGCAAGAAAGGGCAGCTCAAGTTTAAAATGCTTGGTGATGTAGATGTTCTTATTTACAGGAAATGTGAGATCTCTGCATATTTTACAGTTTGCCTTCGTTTAAATGCCGCTAAATTATTTATGAAATGATCTACATAAAAGAAAAAATATACATATATGTCTGCATATATATGCTCATGCAAATTAAACTAAATTGTGGTGTTGACAAATTTACAAAATAGTATATGAAGTTATCTAACAGGCATGGATTAAAACACATCTGTTTACTGTTCATGTAGTTTTTTAGCAAATGTGTGTTTTAAAAAAAATGAATGTTTCTTCACTGTTGCCATCCCCTCTCATTAATCCTCTAAGGAGAAAATCTTAAATGTGTTGAGAAAAGCAGATGTGCTGGGTTAATGTATATAATGGCCATGCATATATTATTACCATCTCACTTAGATGTAGTGCAAGGAAAAAAAAACTATTTAATAAAAACCAATTAGTAGTACATATTATATATGGATTTTTTAAAATTAATTAACCTTTTTAAACATTTATAGAGATTTTTATAATATAAGGACAGGTGATGTTTTTATGACCTGTGAGAGATCAAAAGAAACATGTTTTTTTAGATGCCTCACTCTTTAGATGATGCAAGTTTAAATTCTTTGAAGTATATATTAAGATGCATCGTTGTCTGTATTTATGAAAGCCAAGGTTATTCTAATTCTACATCCATAAGAAGGCAAGGTAATCAAATGCAGAGCAGATAATTTAGTGGCAAAATGACCTTTCTCATGGCTTGATAATTAGCAAGGCAGATAAGGGAATCAGGCCTAGCGAGCCCAGAGCTCAGAACCATTACTATGCATGAGGAGGGGGCCCACACAAAGGCCTGTCAGAGGTTTGATTTTGTCTGAAAACAACTTATCAGGGCTCTATATTCCCCTCACCATGTTATCACATGGCTATTATCCTTGACAGGGGGGCAACAAGCATTTAACATCTTCCAAACCAAGTTCCCCAACAAGCTCCTGCCAGGAGTTTGATATTCATAAAACACTTTCATCTACATTGGTGCTGTCCACGTCCGTAGCAGCCACATATGTTGAGCTCACTCTCAAAGTTTATTATTTATGTAGGATGCAAGCAGATGATGAATAAGATGAAAAAAAAGAAAAATGTCACTAGCATGTTTATGTATAGAACTTTTAGATTTCAGGTTTTTGCTATTTTGAGAGCTCATGGAGCTATCGTCTGTCTAAAACGGTACCAACATATTACATATTCAAAATCTGTATATATAATACAATCAAAATATTTAATTATGTATAGTTCTTTTTAAAGCTTCTCTGTATAAAGCATTTTAGGAAGCCATGCAAAGTAATTGAATAAAAACTGAAAATCAAACATTCCTTACCTTTAGTAGTGATACCAGAAATATTATTTTGGAATGTTTCCCTGAACTAGTGGATCAGTGGAATACTACAGTACATCCAGCCTCAGATTTAATGATAAATCACCACACTGCAGTCTGAAAATAGATGGGCTTTGTTTTCTAGTGATGTTTGTTAACATGCCAAATACTGCCAAACACACACACACACACACACAGATTTTTTTTATCTGCCAGTTCTTTTGCCACCCACCCATCTGCCTTTTAGCCTACATCTCAGTCTGATCTGTTCTACTATTTTCTCATATTCACCTCTTCATTTTGATTTAAATCTCTCTCTCTCTTTCTCTCTCTCTCTCTCTCTCTCTCTCTC